>PYHW01010451.1:1517838-1531911 GCA_013186435.1 Turdus rufiventris
AGAAAAGAAAAGAAAAGAAAAGAAAAGAAAAGAAAAGAAAAGAAAAGAAAAGAAAAGAAAAGAAAAGAAAAGAAAAGGAGGCTCTTGTCAAAGCCCAATGAAGTACACCGGGCTGCTGCAAGTGCCCAGCCTGATGGTTCAGTCAGCTGAACCTCAAATAGGAACAGAGCACCTACTAAGGAAGGAAGGAGAGGCCATGCACAAAGACTGGGCCAGGCAACTACTGAAATTTGTAAAAGAAATCCTGTTGTGCACACCCAGGTCCCTACTAAGCAGGTTTTCACAGCAACTTTTCTACCTGATCACTGACAAGCCTGAGAGGTGCCACCTTCACCTGAGAGCAACCACCTTCACCTGAGCACAGACACCACAAGATGGGGCTGCTGGCTTATGTTTTGTATCAAAATTGAAAGTGACTGAGGTGTTCAATCATCCACATCTTTGATGCCAGTTATGAGTATCTAAATTTATGTTCACTATTTATAATGACCCCATTTCAAAAAGCCTCTAATCTTTAAGGATTACACAGCAAAACTCACATGTGTTTATAATGTATTTTGTCTATCAGCAATTTATTCCAATAAAATCACCTTCACATACAAGCAACTGGGATTTGCTACGATGTTCAAACCACCCACTGTCCACGAATTAAACAGGAACTCCTGCCTAGTTTTGTTTAGGGTACCATGCTGAAATACTAACTAAATTTTCTAAGATACTCTCATCAGACAGAAGTGCTTCCTACCTCTTCCTCTTCAAACCACAAGTTCCTTCTCTACAGTTATCTCTTTGGTGTTGTATTTTTTGTCCATGTGACACACCTTTACTATAACAAAACTCACCTTTTGTAAAACAGTTCTTCAATTTCATGGATTGCAAGCTTCTTCCATTCAGCTGGACTTCAAATTAATGAGTCAAATGCAGTTAAACTCCGTGTTTCACATTTATGTTTTATCAACTGCTTATTTAATAGGAGAAAATATTTAGATGGAATACATGAAATCTGTCAGCTTGACTCTGAAAGAGCTGTGATATTGCTTAGAGCGAAACAATCATTTGATAAAATATAAAAAAAACAATGTGTAAATAAATAAGGAAAATGCACTTAAGAAAAGGGAGCTCGCCTCCAGGATCTTTGTGGAAGCCAGAATGAATAAAAATACTTCCATTGCCAAAAATGTACATGAAGCTCACAAACAAATACAGCATTATGATAACCATTAAATCTTTATGTGAACAAGAGGTCACTTAGTTCTTCATACTAATATACTGAATTAATTTCTACCTTCTTTGATGCCTTTAAGCGAGGTTCTCAAAAGCAAAGAGTATCATTCTTCAGCTGTCTACAGTCAGTGGTGCTCTCTGTGAGAAGACAAAAGGCACTGAATTTAACATCCTTGATTGCCTGGTTTTAATTCTTTGGGTTTGCTTATGAACTCTAATTTGTTGTAGCATAGAAATCATACTCCTGCTATGAGCTGCTGTGCCGGTGCCTCCACGTTGGCACTGTGACTTCAGCACGTGTCTCACGTCACAGCACTGCCAGCTGTGGATCCAGCTGTGGGACTGGGACATTCCAGGGAACATCTGTGCAAAGTTACCTACTCATAGTCACAAAGTGGCGTGACCAGGCTGTAGAAAGATTACAGATGCAGAATGCAAACGTTATGACAGACTGGAGACTCACCTTCTCCATTCAAGGCAATGAAATTAACAGTTGTGCATGTTTCCTCTCTTTTCCTAGGTTTTGTGGTTTCTGTTGTGATAGCCTGCATTCTGGGAGTTCTCATCATTCTTGCAGTAGCTTTCTGGCTACTGAAGAAGAAAAGGTAAGATGTCTGGCTATCACATCAGATTAAAAAAAATGAAAACCTTATTTTTCCTCTGACACACAGAAGTGTTTGCAAACAAAGTGTCCAAAACTTTGTACCTTTTTTTAGTGGTAAGGTTTGATTTTTTTATAAGACACAATCTCTTCCTACAAACTATTATTTGTTTTTATTACTGTAGACATTATTTCCCCTGTGTGATATCAGGCTGGGTCAATAACAGATTTACCCAGTTTTTCTTTTTCTCAAATTCCATTTGTTCTTTCCTCATTATTTTTGCTAGCATTACTGTTCCTAATTGCTGTTTGGATCCTTCCATTTCTTCCTGAAACAGTAAGTGTAACAAGTAGAAAGGAATTTTAGGAAAGCCTCTCCCAATGGTCACAACATTTTAGAGGAAGAAATATGTACTGCCAAAAGATCATTAAGCCACTGTTTGCCAACAAAGCCAAATCCTGGAAAAAGATCTAAGGTCACAAGTTTTTCCTAAAGCCTGATTCTCTTTGCATTTAGCATTGACCTTGCATACAAAATGTGTTCTCCTGAAATATTTGAAACAATAAGCTACTGTGACATTTGCACGACTACAGAGAAAAATAATCTCATACATGCACAATGGACAACTTTAAGTAACTGACAGTGCTTTTCCTTCATTGACATTACAATTATTTAATAAATTTGGTTTTTTTAGCAGCAAAAAGGGAGGTAAAGACAACAGAGGAGTCATCTACAAACCAGGAATGTACAAGGAAGAAGAAGACATCTCCAAAATTTGATGCCCTGCTCTGTCACAAAAGCCCCTTTTCATTCATAGCACTGATTTATTTTGGATTGGTGAAACACGTCTTTTATTATTGACTAATGATAACCCGTATCAGCCAAAAGTTTTCTGTAGCCCTTGTTCTCTTGTTTTCCAGAGAGATATGATCAGTGAATCCCCCTGACCTGAATTCCTTGCCACATTCTTTTCATGTCTGCTGCTTTCTGAGTCTGGGTGTTTGATTTTACAGTTAATGTTAAACTCCAGTTTTATGGTTTATTTAGCACAGGTATGCAAATCTGAAAACACTCATCAAGCTACAAGCACTCTTCCCCCGGCTAAAACAAGGTATTGGTTTTAGCAGCATGAATATAAACAAGATAAAGGGCAAACTGTATCTGACATCACTATCTGAACCGGAATGTTCAGCAGATACAGTTTTGAAAAGCACAGGATATGAATGCCAGTGTGTTCACCAGTGGAATTGTAATATTAGCGGAAAAGACAAGTGTAAATGGAATGAGTGCCACATGGATTAATAATGGGGTTTGGCCTCAGGAACTCAGGGCTGAGAAAACACAACTGCTAGAGGAACAGCTCTCTTTCCAGCTATTACATAGCCTCACAAATCTGTTAGGGAAGTCAGCCCCTCACTGTCACAGGAATTAGAGAAGCACATTGCCTTCTTATCCTGCTCTTAGCTATAGTGAGTCTATGAATTAAGTGAAGATAACATAGTTGCTGCTGCTTTTAAGCAGACTTAACCACAAAATCCTGATAGATTTTACAGTATATATTATTTTACAGTATATATTGCAGCTGCAATTACACAGTAGACTTTTTTTCCTGATTTTGTTCTCTTAGTAATCTAATTCCTAGAAAGAAAGCTAAATTATCTTTTCAAACCTCATAAACTAGATACTCAGAGTTTCACTGTGCATTTTTGGAAGTGAGAAGCATAAATCTGATTCCACTGCAGACAATGTGGAACCTCACTGACTTCACCATGAAGAAGAGGGTGTATCCAGCATACCCCAATGCATACAGAATTCCACTTAAATCTGACATCTACAGCACAGATCTGAAATGCTTGTACTTCAGCATGCACAGAGAAGTGACAGACCACAGAATTATACTTAAAGTAACTTCAGTCTGAATGCTGCTAAATACTACTGCGAAAATTTTAATCTGAACTTTGTACTTAGGTCCATTTTATATTCAATTGCAGCGCTACCACGTCTGATTTTAAAGAAAGAAAATCTTACTGTACATGTTTTTTTCTTTTAAGATGGCAGATTCAGACTGTTTCAGCATAGAGTGTTTCAGATTTTTCCTCTTCCATCTCCAAGAAAAATGTGTGATGTCAAAAGCAGGCTTTTGAGTGCAAGGAGAAATAACTTATTAATACTAACTGCACATAAAATTTAGAAACACAGTCTTACAGCTGAGTACACTGCATACGCTAGCATTTTTATCCCACATAAATAAGTATGTTGAAATGTTTGAAATTACTTAAAAAGCAGCATTTGTGTGCTACAGGGAACATAACTTACTCTTTGAATAAAGATGTTTGAAGACAAAATGACATAATATTGCTGTTTATTTGGTTTCTCTTGTTTCTTCCAGAAGAGTAGCATTTTATTGTGTATTTTAATCTTTACCTCAGCTGATTAGAAACATCCATCAATCACTCTCTTTCGCATGTAACATCCATGATGCCTGTAAAAAGAAGCATAAAAATCTCAGTCAAGCACTACATGCTACTGCTAGGAAAATCTCACAGTACCAGCAAACACATTAAACACATTACACATTCGGCAGGAAATGTCTCCTTTGGAATTGTTTCCTATGCAAAAGAACAAACTGAAGAGGAATTCACACAAATCATATTCCTGTTAGTCCCACTTACAACACTCTCCAATTGCATAGAGCCTCCTATAAAATCCATGCTGTTGGAATTACTGCTTTTCTTTAATATTGCATTACCAGTTTGCACTGCCAGTGGTCCCTAAGATGAAAGAATCTAAGTCCATATGTTTTCTGGCCTCTGCAGCCACTGTCATTTAAGAAACATATTGAATGATCACTTTTTTTTTAATAGTTTCCAGCAGATTTTTTGTCACTCTTACATGCACAGTATGTCCAGAAAAAAATCAGGCATGATCAGAAAGACAGATGTAGCTAACATGCTACCATAGTAAATTCAACTGAGTTTTTAAAATCTCAATAAACTTTTTTTTTTAAATGGAATGACCCATTTCTGAGATTCCAATAGCAGAAATGAAGACTAAATAACCTGAGCCAGTGATGTGGATGAATAGGATGCCACAAAGGATGTAAAGCTCTCCTTCCATTTCCTGTGTGTGACAACATCCTCACAGTGTGGCTATGTAATCTCAGAGTATTCACTTCCTCTCAGAAAATATCCTCTCAGAGGTGCTTTACTGTCTGTTCCAGTTCCTCATTCACACAAGAATTCCTCCTCTCAGGAGAAGGTTATCAAAACAGCAGCTACCAGGTTGGTTTATTTTGGGGTTTTTTGGGTTTTTTTGTTTTGTTTGGTTTTTTGGGTTTTTTTTTTATTTTTTTATTTTTTTTTAGTTCAGAAAGGAGAGCTTAGTTCAGAACATCCTATCGTAGTTTATATAACAAAGTTTGAAGTCAACTTGGTAGAACTTTGTCAGAACTGACTGACCAGTCATAAGACTACTTTGTTGAAAGTGTGCAGTGGGATAATGATAAATAGCTTATTTTCACACTTTCTCCACTATGAAGAGTGTAGGGGCGCAACACATCTTGGATAACTAAACGTGTTTCAAAATTTGCCAAGGAAATACCGAGTTACAAAAAATTCCTCACATATCATCTCTAATGTATGAAAACAAACCTCAAAGGATTACTTTTAGTATGTACACCTAAAAGTCAAGAAACTCTCATCTCTAAAGTGCCCGTAAGATAAAAGATGTTGCATCTTTGCTTGTTTATAGTTATGGGTATAGCTCAATTCTTCTGCTTAAAGCTGATTGTAATTGTCAGCAAATCTAATTTTCAACTAATGAATCCAGAGATTAAAGACAAGAGAGCTAGCTGTGAGAGCGGAGTTGCTGCTGAACTGAGCTCCCTTAGAAATAATTCTGAAAAGACAAGAGTATTGGTTTCTTAGAGTCTCGATAAAAATGCAAAAATCAAGTGTTGTGTATTTGAAAAATACGTATATTTGAGAAATCATTTGTATCTTCCAAAGATGTGAATAGTATTTTTAGTCAGACTTTAGTATAGTCATGGTTCATTCTGAGGTGAAAATAGAAATGAAATGTAATGGGTTTTTGTAACAGTAGAAAGTTTTAAAGTATCTTCACTTATTTATAATAGTGTTACTTTTGTGGATGATGCTGCAAGTAAACTTTGTGAAGTATTATGTAACTAATTAGTGATACAACTGATATTTCAGATTTGGAATGATACTTGGAAAGATTACAACTGTAATGAAGGACGATACAAGATACACCAAAGGATGTCTGAATATGATGACCCAGAAGTGCCACGCTGTTAAGGCTGACATCAATGAATTCCTTGACAAAGCTCATAGAATCTGCAGAGGAATTGTTGATGACACAGCAGGTATTGCTAAACTAAAATTTGTATGTATTTGAAGTTGAAAATATGTTGCACTTAACATATAGAAGCCATGTAATTATAATTATATGTTTTATAACCTTCTCATGCATAAAATGTAATTAGTATTGGTATGAATTGATTGTTATTCATAAGCAACTGAGATTCTCCATTTCTGGAGAAAAAATCATTTTACTTTAATAAAATTGAATAATTACATGGTGATTCCTGTTACTCCTTGTCCTCTTAAAAACAGTTGAAGCAATGGAACAAAATTACTTCACCTAAAACATTCTGCCTGAAACATGTAAATTTTTTGTTTTATTCTCTTAATTTAAAATACCTGAGTTCTTTGTTCTTTATATTTTAGGCAGTCTTGATCTATCTGTGGATTCCCTTTTAGCTAAGCTAGTAAGAGTTGGAAAATAGGAACAAAATGAGTTTTAGCATGATGCGCATTACTGTGTTTCAGTAACCTTCTTGTTTATCATGTCAAAATAGAAGAAAAAAATTCTCCTGAAACTGATTTCATTTTCTAGTATAAAGTGTTAATTTCTAGCTCAAGGAGCATCTTAGCTTAGTCTATAGTCAGAAACCTAAAAGAGCATCAGGAATTTTAGCATCTGTCATATGTGATGAAGTTCCTGTTTTATTCTAATCCTACATTCATACGTAGTGAAAAATACAGATGGTGCTGGTTTGTATTTCTGAAACCTTCCATTAGCAGTTTCCGTCTTTGTAGCAGCACGAGTGGGGGGCAGGGGGGGACTATGTGAACATTTATAATCTGGGTGAAATCTTTGTACGTGCTATGTAGGTATGAAAACACAACTTGCAGGAAAGTACAGCCTCCCAATGAAAACAAGTTTCAGCTCTGCTCGTGGATTTTTTAATCCAGATGAATGCTGATTGTTCAACATTATCTGATGGCCAGCTTCCTTCAGAATTTACAAAGGTAATAATATTACTGATGATATAAAACAAATTAATAAAGCACATATTATACAGTAAACAACAATAAAAATATTTCCAGTGAAGATATATAGAAGTAAATGAAGTTTTAATTGGGATGCATTTATGACTCCCCAATATTCCATTCTGTAATCAAAGATGTGCATGTACATGGAATTATGTTTAATATAAGAGTAAAGTTGTATATCTTGCTAATTGTTACCTTAAATGGAATTTTCATGAAAAAAATATATAGTAAAAATGAAACCTGCATTGTTTTTTTCTCTATTGTTTCCCCATATGGTTCCAAATTTGGTTTCTAGAAGCTGTTTTCTCTTCTGATAATAAGGCAAGCTCTTATTGTTGGTTTCAATTCCCCATAGATAATGAAAATTAAAAACACATACAGCTTCACTTCAGCATATTTAATAAAAATAAATTACATCTGTCAGGAGTCCTTGATAGAAATATATCACATGTGCTACTTGTGAGACCTATTAAAATTATGCAATATTTGCTAAGTATACTCATTTTCATCAATTATCAGCTAATTACCTGGGTTTTTAAAGCTATCTTTCCGTTAAGTTATGGCTACCTACAGAAATAGTCTAAAGCGACACTCTTCAAGTGTACCTTCTGAGACCAAAAGAACCCAACAAACATATATTGGCATTTATTAATAGTGGTGGTCATCATGTAAAATTTTGATGGGTTAATTAATCTGCAACAAATGGCATAATGAGTGCATTAGTTTTGCATCAGTAATGCAAAATTGTTACTTTTAGTCAGTTCCTTATATTTACAATAGAACTGTCTATTTCTGTATCTTGTCCTTGCTGCCTGTTATATTGCTGTCCTCTCTCATTCACAGCTTAGGAAGTGTAGTGTTACCTGTCAATGGAATGGAAATTCTTTTCAGCAACCATGTAGGGTTGAGGGAATTAGAGTCACAATCACATGTTAATGAAACATACTTGATTCAGTGGCTGTATTTTGAGTTCATTCTCTGTGTGAAGCTTTCATATGAACTGTTGGTATCTGAGCTACATGTCTCGTGTCTGATCAGCAGAACGTCAGCTGAGATGATGGTCCAAGATCTGAATTTGCTTCCAAGAAATTTATTTATGCTCTTATTTACTAAAAGCTACCTGACCTTTTTCCAAGATTTAGAGGACTCTGTACTCGGAATGTGTCTTGTCTTTCTGTCACTACAGATATTTATTGTTGACTTACACTGCTTTGGGGTAGGGCTTAAAGAATCCTTTGTATATTGGGTTGAGGTTTTTGTTTTCTTAAATGCTAGGGTGGGAGCTAAGCTACTGTATTGTGTAAAAAACAAGCAACATCACAACAAACTCTTGTGTTTCTAGTATTAATTGACAATATAAAACCAGAACCCTTTACATGCATTTTAATGTAATTTTGTCTTTTTAAGACAGCATAGTACATTTCCACAGCTCTCAAGTCAAGTCAGGGCCATTGTGCTTCCTTTTCTGTTACCTTTCTTTGTTGGGCTACATTTTTCTTTAATAATTATGTAAAAGTTTCAACATCTGACTTCCTGACTGTTTGTAATCCTTTCTCACGTATTCAGTTACTGCGAATGAGAATGCTAATGACTAAAGTTAAAAGTAGGGCACATTGAACTTGCCATGAACCTTAATATGTTTTCCACCTTATTTAAGGATTGTATTGTAAATTGTGTAATGTTTAATTGGTTGCTTGCTGATTGAAAGTACTGAAATTACTGCCGTTGCTTTGTACGCCTTTTGGATATCTCATATAAATTTGTTACTTTACAAATTTGATGTAAATTTTGTGCTTGAGATGACATTTCTAAGTCATAGTGAGACTTTTTCACCCTGAAGGCAAAAATGCATTTCTGAAAACATAAGACAACTGAAATGGGTTTATTGTTAAAACCTAAAACCAACTTAATTTGTTTATTTGGGCTGTGGATCAAGCTAGGGTGATGAGATGAGATATTTCACTATCGTGCTAGACGCTACAGCCTTACAGAATTTCCATTGTTCTTTGAGCTTGTTTTTACATTTGTTTATTGCTTATTGCAAAGTCTTTCATTGACTGAACTGGTAAGTTTGCTAAATACTTGATAGAAATAAGATTGATCTTGACTGAAACAATTCTGCATTGAGCAAAAGCTTAATGTATGAAGATTTGGTCAGCATAAAAAAGAAAAAAACCTCAAATACTTCTTGTTCTGGTAGTAGTTTCTAGTGTGGTTTGCTTACCTCTGATACTTTATTCTTCTCCTCTACAAATGTAGTCAGTAAATACAGGTAGTAATTCCAGTTAGAGTGGTCATTGCAGAAGAAGCCATAGTGATTTGAGAGAACTTTCTTTTCGGGGTGACTGGATAATATCCCTACCACTTGGTTGAGGAGACTTGTCCTTACTCCAGCGATGCTTTGGTCTTTATTCCTAGTGGAAGAAGAAGGTGTGCTATAGCCAGTAGATCTTTGCTCAATTTTCCTCCACTCAGTAAAATAAAAAATATGCTTTTTTTTCCTAGGCGTTCCTAGTGGCTTCTGCTGTAGCAAACGCTGTGCTAGGTAAGTTTGCTGTCACAATTACTTTTTCTCTGCATCAATTCCCATAAATGATTGGTATTTAGGGAGTTAAAAAAAGGAGCAAATTATTTCAATTCCCTTAGAAGAATAAAGGGTTTTTTTAAAATGTTCTGTGTTAATATGGTGTCTAGTTTGCTGTCTTCCACCTCTCTTAAACTTGAGGAAATGCATGCTATGATGTCGCCTTGGTAAGTGTCATGGTATCAAACACTCTTAGGCTCTTGGGGAATACTTGGCCCATCAAAGGATGCTCCTCCTAAGATGTGGGCTATAGAGTGCTAGTATCCTTCTTTGTATATATCTGCCTTTGGTTTTTACTCCTCTCTATCATGGGTACTAGAGTTTTCTTCATCATGAACAAACTGATAATTGTTCTGAGCCAAGTATTCATGTTATTTTGACAGACCAATGATGAAACTGGATTTCTTAGCTAAATCTGTTCTGGGCTCAGTGCAGCTATAATGCAAATCCCTGTTGGGTATTGTTTGTTTGAGGTTTGGTCATAGCTTCTAGGTTAAGCAATTTAGCCTTCAATACTTGATTAGATTGATTAGATTGATATAGCTTCTATACCTGTTCTATACCTGGAGAGTAGTGAAATTGAAAACTTGTCTGGACATTCTGTTCAGTGGATTTTTTGGTCACAAGAGAGGAAGCACCTCCTTTGGAATAATCTTGTGTTGTAAGTTCAACCTCTGTACTCTGCAGTTTAGCAGGTGCCCTGAAATAGAGTTCAGGTGAGCTGGCTTGCTTAGAATAAGGTAGGGTTAAAACAAAAGGAAGAAAATGAAAGGAGACAGTTGAAGGCAAACCTTTGGAGAATGATCTCTTCAAAGGACAGAAGAATGTGTGGGTTTTTTTCAGATAACTGTGCTCATTTGTTCCTAAGCCATGTTTTGCAGGCAGATGACATTCTGAGGTAAAGAGTATGAGGTGGAGACAAGTGAAAAAGAACTTTTGGTCCTGACTGGATGCAGGCACTTTTCTGTGAGCACATTGCCTGTCATAAATTGACTTTGACTCAGGAGCTTGGACAGGCATCTGAATCTCATCTCTTTTGAGAAGCCAGCTCAGAACTCCAACTTACTGCTTTGCTTCATTGTACTTCAGCACCCTCAGAAAGAGAATTGCACAAGTGATGCCTGTGCCAAACCCTCTGGGCTCCTGCGGTTCAAGGACTGCCTTGGGACTGAAAACATCTAGTGGCAGTGAGTATTAATGTATGGCACAAATGGATACCAAGGAAAGGTTCTTCCCCTAGAGGGTGCTGGGCACTGCCCAGGCTCCCCAGGGAATGGGCACGGCCCCAGAGAGTTCCAGGAGCGTTTGCACAGCGCTGCCAGGGTGGGATCATTGGGGGGTCTGTGCAGGGCCAGGGCTTGGACCGGATGGCTCTTGTGAGGCCCTGCCAGCTCAGGACGTTCTCTGAACGAGGTGAGACTTGCTGGGCCGAGCAGCAGCAGCGAGAGCGGCGGGCAGGCCAGTGGCGAGGAGACAACCTGCATCCTGCGGCTTCTTCCTGCTGCGCAGTAAGTGCCGGCCCTGCCACCCCAGCGTGTCCCCACGGTCACTGCTGCCATCCTTCCCTCCTTCCCTCCTGCTCAGGTGCGGCCGTATTGTCACCGTGGACCGGGAGCAGAAGGTCTCCGAGCTCCCTGGCGAGTGTGGATGGTGAGCGCCAGTCCTGGCTGGGCACAGTGCCAGGGCCATCGAGGGTTCGCGGGAAAGGCGCTGAGGCCAAGCCCGGTAAAGGGCTCGGAGAGCTCGTGTGCCCCCCGAGAGTCCCTGGAACACTTCTGTGGGGTGGTCTGTACGTTCCCCTTATGGCTTAAGGGAGAGGGATTTCTGCCAAGGACATATCATGATAGACAAAGGGAATGGCTTTAGGATGAAGGAAAGCAGATTCGGATTTAATATAAGGAAGACGTTGTTCCCTGGGAGAATGGGCAGGCCCTGGCACAGGGTGTCCAGAGAAGCTGTGGCTGCCCCTGGATCCCTGAAGTGTCCAAGCCCAGGCTGGATACTGGAGCTTGGAGCACCGTGGGACAGTGGGAGGTGTTGCTGCCCATGGCAGGGGGTGGCACTGGATGAGCTTTAAGGTCCCTTCCACAGTTTAGTGATTCTGATGGTCTGGCTGAGGTCAGTCAGCCTGAGGAGCTGTTGCAATTCAGGCTGAAAGATGAATACTTATAATTTGCACTGTGTGTAAAGCAAGAACGAATGCATAAAAAATTCTAATGCCTGATTTTATTTTATTTTTTTAGAAAAGGGATGGGGAGAGGTGCTTCCTTTTATTTTCTTCTGAATACATGTTCTTTCTTACTTACAGCATGGTAGAAGCCTTATTCTGCTCTGGCTGCTCAAGGACACTTGGCAGGATCTACAGGCGTACCTCAAGGCATCTCAACTACCAAAGAGATTTGTTCTATTTCAGTATTGACTCTGTTGAAAGGTAAATGCAGAATGTTTATGGGTCAGCCTGCCAGCCCCACTTCACTCACCAGGTATGGCACAGAGGGTGCTCCTGGCAAGTCTAGAGGTAGCTTTTTCTGCTGCTCTGTCCCAGAGTGGTTTTTGTGTTGCTGCCGTTGGCATCATAGTGCTCAGTTGTGAGGAATATGTGTAAGGTAAATCCTAGGGGAAAAAAAACCAAACAACAGAACAACCAGGTCTGCCTTTTGTATGAGAAATTGCATTGGAGCCAAGAAAATATAACCAGGTGCAGGGCACGCGAGGGTTCCTTCTCATTGATCAGAAAAGTACAGTAATTTCACAACCATAAGGTGCACCGAACTATAAGGCGCGCCCTGGGAGCCGGTACGTTTGGCAACTTTGTAGATCATATAAGGTGCACTGGACTATAGGGCGCACTTTTTTTTTGTAGTAAGGATCTGCCCCCAGCTTCCCCCGCATGGTTGCTGGTCGAGGCCCCACCTTAACCCGGCAGCCATGGGCCCCCGGGCCCGCCTGTACCCGGCAGGAGGGGTGTCATGGGCCTCCGGGCCTGCCTGTAACCCGGCGACACAGGGGTGTGCCCACCACCGCTCTGCCCCACCTCCACAGGGCTGGGGCATGCCTATGGGGGGGCTGCCCCGCCTGCATGGGGCTGGAGCGGGCCTGCTGGGGCTCCGCCCCGCCTGCACGGGGCCAGGGCGTGCCTGCCGGAGCGTCGCCATTCCTCCACAGGGCCGGGGCATGCCTGCCAGAGCATCTCCCCGCCTCCACAGGGCTGGGACATGCCCGCTGCCGCCCCGCCCCGCCTCCACCTGGCAGCCGTGGCCGTGCCAGCTCCCACCATAGCTCCCAGCTCTCACTTCTGGGTTTGCAAATTTCCAAACTTTGTCCATCATATAAGGCGCACTGGACTATAAGGCGCACTTCCGGGTTTGGGGGAAAATTTTAGTCAAAAGAGTGCGCCTTACAGTTGTGAAATTGCTGTACACAAACCAGGCACCAAATAAGCCTGGCTGGAGCCAGTGAGGGTCAGCATTATCAGCAGCAAATGTGGTCAGAGAGGCTCAAGCAGAACTTGGGGTGAGTCCGACCTGTACTGGTCACAACTGCTCTGTCCTTGCTAAGGTGAGCAAAGGCAAATCTGACAAGTGAATATGTGCTGGAGACTCTCACTCAGCCATCTTCAGATCTGTCTAGAAAATGAAAGTGTGCTTAGGTTTAGGTGGCTTACAGCACCTGAAAGTGGTCTTACAGTATTCTTCAATAACTATAATCCTGAATTTAGGCTCCATGCCACAGCTCTTTTATGTGAGCATTGTTGTAATAGACAGTGATTGTTCATCTTGACTAGTTTTAATGTGTCTGTCTTTTTCTGAAGTTCCCGTTTATTTTACTGTATTGCTGTGGATGTTCACCCTCACACTCTGGACAGTGATTTTGGGTTTTTTTTTTCATTCCGCAGCTATGATACTTTGTTTTTTCCATGGCAGTCAAATTCTCTGAAGCACTAACCTGGCTGCAGAATGGCACTTTCTTGGAGGGTAGTGCTACCTCGCCCAGCCAGCACTGGACTGTTCTTGGTGTCTGCAGTTATTCACTGAGTGAGGCACACTCAAATTTCAGTGGGCGCACTCAAACAACAACACTCAGTGTTGTGCGAATGCGGCTCTGCCCTAGCATGCCGCAGTAAGGTAGAGTGTGTCCGCGTGTGTCTGATTTTGCCCGTGTGTGTTTCTCAGTGAGTTGGAGAGCGTGCCAATGTGCCTGATGTTATTGAATGCATGTGAGTGTTGTCGTGTATGTCCGTGTGTGTGCCAGTGTGCTCCCGTGTTGCCCAGTTTGCCTGAATGTTGCCGAATATGTGTGAATGTTG
>PYHW01010452.1:12268-22526 GCA_013186435.1 Turdus rufiventris
ATTAGTGTTCCTTTTTATCCTTTCTGTGTGCAAAACTTTATGGATGTTTATAAAACTATACTGACAAGGCATGATGGAAACAAGACAATGTCAAATATTTGTTTCTGATGTGACACCCAGCTCTTCACGCCAGAAACAATTTTCTTCAGAGCTGCTGAAACAATGTATTATAGTCAAATAATGTCATTGGTAAATGCCTAATAGAGATTGTAGCACTTCTATGTGATACACTTCTGGCTCACTTGTGGAGGAACTGCTATATTTATTGTTTTGAGATTTGTCTAGCAGTACCGTGAAAGATAGAACGGCAAGCTACACAGGCCTGAAAGGAAAGAAAAAACATTTTGTAAAAGAAATGATGGAATAGGCAGGCCTCCATAAAGACCTGTTATTTGGTTGGTTAGTTGGTTGGTTTTCTTTTCTTCCCTAAACCAAGAAGTAATAACCACTTTTCCCAATTTTTGGTACTCTTCTTAGAAATTTTAGTTGTGCAAACTGTGAAGATGTGTTTTTGGTGTCATTAATATTTTGAATAAATAAATTTTATAGGGAAATTAGAAATGGCCTTGGATCTGTTTTATATATATAAAACCTATAAAATCCAATGCCTTATTGACTCTCCTACAATTCAGACTTCCATTGAGTTAGTTTACAGCAGGAATAGATGCACAGTTTTAGATCTTATACCTTTTCACTGAGAAGTTCTGCATGAGATTCTGGATTCAGAGCAGTAGCTACTAGCTTGTAATAGACCATGAAAATACTTGAAGGTACACATGCTAAAGCTCTTCCCAACTCAATAGTGAAAAGAAAAAAAACTATCGCGTTCTCCAAATTTTCATGTAGTATAGTTGCTGATTTGCATTAATGCAAAAGAAAAGAGAACAGGCCATCTGGAACATCTAACTAAAGTTTGAAATTACTTTATCTCCCATCAGCCTGCAAAACCAGGAAATGTGAAGGAAGGTGTGTGTGTGAGGAATAAGGATGGGACACTAATGGAACTCTCAGAAAAATCAAGATATAATTATAATTACAAAGATTGAGTTGGTTGTCATTTTGCTGGTTCCTTACTGGGACCACAAAATCTCAACAGAGGAGACGGTGTAAAACTGGACAAATCCAATCATGATCATGGGGGAAGACTAACTATGTTGGGAGCTAACTTTCAGTGTGGGATGTGTTGAGATTTTCATTGTACATCAAGGAAAACCATACAATATTAGTAGGTGAAAATTCTGATTTTAGAAATATCTGGAGGAAACATATTTCTTCTATTTTATGTATTAGAATGCATGCATGCATATAACACGCTAAAAAACCACAAGCCAACCTGAAATATTTCTGTTGTAGAAGAAATGTTGTGAACAATGACAATGACAGTGGAATCCAGTCTAGTCAGGAATTTTAATACAAATTCTTATACAAACATACCTATGTTCTTAAACAAACCGAACAAAAAGGGTTCAAGAAGTATTCTATTTCTTCTGTGTAAATAGGCATCTAGGTTTATTGTATTTTTGCAGGTTTAGAATGCATGATTTCTTTCGTTTATATTCTTCTATTGAATGAATGATAATAGTAATAATGCTTGCAAAAACCCCTAAAACTCTATTCCTGCCATTGCTACTAAGTTATTTCAGCAGTTGCCAGTAGTGGTGTCTATCACTCCCCCATTTGTGCCCACTTTCAGTTCTTTCCTCTCCTCAGTAACTATGCAATCATTTAACAAAGAAGCAGATTTTTGCTAACACTAGCTTCTTTTTTTACAACCTCTGTCTTTATCAGTATGAAAACTGCATTTTTGTAAATTTGCTGTTAAATATGAAACAGACACCCATTAAAATAGACACAATATACTGATGCTGCACAATAGTCCTTCTCTGAGTCTTCTGTGATAATTGATGTCCATAGTTTTCTTCTCAGTATTTTGTATTTTAGTCTACAGTAGAAAAACCATGCAGAGGTGCTGCTTGCCTTTCATCTGCCTTTATTTTGGAAAGCAGACAACAGTTTTGATGTTATGTGGGAAATCCAATTGCATCTGCTTGCTAGCTTTGTTGTATGTATAAAGGGTGCATCCAGGTTAATGAATGAAAATGCAGAGACAGAAATATGCATTCTTTACAAAGAGCATGGCTGAGTGGAGAAGTGTAGATGGAAAAGCACACTTCATGCCTGACTGGACTTCTCAGATAGTAGAAAGTACATTTTGTGGTTGCTGCACATCTTTTTAAAACAATTGGGCAAACAGGACTGAGAAGAAATGTATGTACTTGCAAGTTTTTGCACTATCTTCTACAGAGAGAATCATGTGAACTTTGGGTTTGACCTTGATGTTGAGACTGGGCCTTGAGAAACTGGCCGTTTATGTCATCCTATAATTATTTTTAAAAAATAGTCTAAATAGTGTGTATGTGTCCACCATGGGACAGATGGCTATGTGTAAACAAAGCAAATTGCACTTGATGTGTAGATATACGCACTTTACTGTCTTTTTTTCCTAGAGAGAACTTATCCAAATAGTGATGCTTTCCAGGATAAAAGCAAAAATATTAACTGCTTGCAAGTGCAGAGATACATATCCTTGTTTGTTAACTAAACCAATTCAGAGAACCATTTAGACAGATAATTTCTTATGCCCTTTTTTTGGGATATATTGCAAAATTTAGTGTACAGTTTAATTTTTAAGTGTGATTTTCAGCAGTGAGAATCAATGAAAAGGTTATAAAAATGATTTTGTTATAAAATTTGGTGATTTACATTTTTATTTATAAAATGTGGTTTACATAATGTTTTTAATTTTCTGGGAGTTTTTTTGTTGAAAATATCTTCTATTTTATGCATATGTAATGTCTACATTTAATTCTCATTTTTTGGCAACAATGAAGTCTAAAGAACGCTTAGAATTTTCTTTTATTCATAAGTTCCACTTTTCAGAAAACTTCTTGCAACAGGTATTTTTACAAGAGACAGAAATTAATAAAATGATACCAGTTGTAAAGGCTTTGTTGCCTTTTGGTTTTTCACATTCATAGTGGGTAGCATTGATTGAAAGATCTTGGGGTTGTATTAGATCACAGCCAGCTCTTAATCCTTTCTTCTTTCTTTGAAATACAGTATAATCAAAGCATTTTAAACCTCTTTTCTATCAGACACCTGTTCATAATCTTCTCTTATAATGCAAAGGTGAGGGAGTATGGTGTTACAGAAGAATGCTGAGTCATCAATAAACAAAAAACCAGAAAAAAAATCCAGCCCACCGACTAAACCCATAATACATGGTTAACATTTAGTTTCTCATAACAAAACATTTGAAGTAAACTATATATTTTTATTTTGTTAAGTAGGAACTCTTGTTCCTGCATTCCTCCTAAGAAGAGCAGAAATTGCAATTCTTCTCTTTACCTGTAATTTAACCTGTAATGAAATGCTTATTAGTATTTTTCTCACAAGCTGTTCACAGAGTTCAAACCAACAAGAACAACTGTCCAGTTGAAGGTGGAGATTGCAATTCTTAGTCTTTGAAGAAAGAAAAAGGAGGAGGAGACACGTGCAGAACTGTCCTGCAGCTTTATTGTAGCTTGATGTTTTTTCCAGGGTAGTAACTGTGTGGAATAGTGGGAGAATGGAAAATGATTAGCATAGGGTCATGGTTCTGCGTAAAGTCATCTGTATGAAATTCCACTAAAATTAAGAAAACCAAGAACCCTTAGAACCTCAGAAATCAGCCTGTGTTTGGCTTACCAGGGTCATTGTGTATCATGATCTTCTAGACATTTGATGACTTCTAAGTCAGTTGTCTGCTTACATAAGTTATATGTTGTGGATAAAATTATGTTGCAGATAAAGCAGGAGAAAATCAACTATTCTTCCCTATAACAGTGTTTTGAATAATTAGGAATCAAATGGTAGAGCTGGAGAAAAACTGGACGTCCCTTTTCCTTGCAAAAAACCCAATTTACAGTTAAGGGAATCTCATTCACAGGAAAAATATGCATTAACCATGTTTCTTTAGTTTTAGAAACACACTGAAAGTTCTAATTCCTCATTCTTTCTAAATGCATTACCTAGCTGTACTTTTCATGACAATTTTGAGGAATCCTCTGTGTATTTTCAATTGTTTGGTGAAAGTAAGAATACAGTGTTCATGCTTGCGTGGAAAAGCATTTTGGTCCAAGGAATTGCAGCAAAAGGATAGGATATTTTTAACCTAATGTAAGGGCAAAGCAGTACCCCCTTGAAAAGAACTCTACCTCAGTGGCAGCTGAATGGTATTTTAAAATGACATCTTAAACTAAATGGTATCTTTGAGTTAGAATGTCTTTCTTCTATTTCCTTTCTCATAATATTTATAGTAGTGTAAGCATTTGTGACAGAATTAAAGCAGTGTCTTCTTATGTTGATGCAATTGAAAATGTTGTCCTTCCTAATCTAAAGTCTTGCTTGAAACTGTCCAGAATATACATGACTTGCATTGTAAGTATTTAGCAGTTAGACTGAAATTACTTTCAAGTCTCATTAAATTCAAGAAATATAGACAAACAGGCAAATCTTTATTTTGTAATTCATAGCTTAACTGAGACTTAGGTGCTGCCTTTAGCATTCTTAAATATAGCAGAAAGAAGCTCGAAATAGAGATTTGTACTTCATGGTGTCCTTTTTTATTCTGGTCTAATTGTGTCTTCTTATAACAATTTTTGATTTTCTGAATGCTTAATTTGTGGGGAAGAGGACTGTTTGTGCCAAATGTAGAATAAATACTACAAAAGCTCTGCAGAAGTGTGAAAAAAAAATAAAAATCAATATATCTAATTTAAGGCAGAGAGGTACTGCATACAGACCCAACAGATATTCATCAAAAGTCAAATAGGATTTCAACATGTTCCCTTAGATCTGAGCATTTGGGAACTCTCTATGGCCTTAAAATGATGAATGGTTATGTATTCCTGTTGGATCACTTCTAAATAAGTAATATCCCATAACCCTTATATTAAATATGTAGGCTTCACAGATGCTCTCTTCAAATCAACCGATTATCGATCTGTACATGACATCACTCTAAAAGATGATCTTGGCTTGCAGCACTCATACATAAATAAATACAAGAAAAGACTTGGGGTCTCCACCATCTTTAACAGCAATATTCAGAACTACTCTAACCTTTTTAGTACAAAATTTTTTGTAATTTTCAAATTCATGTAATTTCACCCCTGTATTAGCTTACATCCCCCTACTACCTTGTTATGGTTACTCACTTAAAAATAAGGTCTTATTAATGTTACCCTTATACCTGTGTAAGAAATTATGTTCCAATATCTAAGCTTGAAATTCAAAACCATGCCTCTTGGTTACTGATATATCACCATTTTCCTCTTTTATCTAAGTCACTAGAAATGATGAATCAAAATATTGGTTATACAGTTTTACTTGTCTTATTGTGTTGAACCTTGGGACATTTACATAAAATGGACTCTCCTCAGCAGAAATATACCCTTTCTCCCCTTCTTAATTCAGCTTACTTTCATTATCAGTTGTAGATTTTACATCTCATTTCTTTTTTATTTTTTACCTTTGTAATGAAAGGATGATTTATAGGATTTATTGGATCTATAAATACCTGGAAGTGATATTTGAATTCCAGGACATAACAGTATGATCAAAAGGAAAAATTATTAAATATATTCAATATATGTTTTAAAGGAAAAGTTGTCTTTTTTTTTTTTATAAAAAATGTTTATCGAATAATTATGATTGAACAGGTTTCATTCAAACATTGAGTGTTGCAATGGGTCTTTTACTATGTTGCCCCTGGTGTTTTGACACTTGTTGAGTCAACTGGTATTAATATAACATTAGGAGAATTTCCCTTCCTGAGAGGAAATGTAGCCAAACAAAGTGATGTTTAATGTTTCATCTTATATTTATTTAACTAAAATGGCTGATTAGATGTTAAACAGAACAAAGGTTAATGATCTTTGTTATTGGTATTATAAAAATTAAGAAAGAATAAAATAGGGTTAATAATGTATCCCATTACTGTTCTTATGGGGAATAAACACATGCTGTTGTCCGCTGCACTGAAAAATCACCCCCAAGCTGTAATTAGCAAAATTATATTATTGTCTAACCCTATGCTGTAATTAATTACTCATGACTGTACTTTTCAGTGTGGATTCTATGTGTTTTAGTTAGATCTTCACCTCTGTATGTGAAAAATGGAGGAAAAAACCTCATATCTGATTTAATCCAACCAGTGTATTAAAGCTGTTATTTATTGTGTGAATAGAAAATAGGAGACTTCATAGGATAAAAGGTGACTAGGTAGAAGATGATCTGAATTTGTTCCTTATCTTGTCCTTTCACTTTTCCTTTTGCTTTGAATATCCATATTACAGCAAAACATCCACTGGGAGTTAGAAAAGAAATCAACGGGTGAGATAAAACTCTTTATTATTGGGGTTTTTTATGTTTGGCTGTGCCAGCCCAGAACAAGATTGTGCTAGGCTCTTTACAAACAGAGAATAACAGATGGTCCCACCTCTGGACAGTTTATGATCTGAATCAACAGGGTAAATGACAAGGCATAACATAAAACAGTGGTGTGAATAATGTGTTGGCATCAAATTAGTTCCATGATTTCTTGCTGGAAGCAAGGAGAGAGGGGTGAGTATGTTTGCTGATGGTGATCTTAGCACTTGGAAGCACTCTGTATACCTTCAATGATGACACTGGAAAGCAGCCTCATGGCTACACACTTCCTTCCTCACCTCCAAATTGTTTCTGCAGCTCTCTTTGGGGGACTAGAAAGGTGCAGAGATGGAGAAAAGGGTGACTGATATCGGAGTCAAGAAAAGCTGAGAGGAATACACTGTAATGGAAGGACAAGTTAGAACCAAACATCTAACCACATTTTTAGGCAAAGAAAAACTACCTGCTTTGGCCATTTCTACTTTCTTCTGCTGGATCTTGTCATTGGCTTGTTTCTGTAATTTTGTGGAAATAGTGGTCAGAGGGAGAAGAAGTCACATGAAAACACTACTGTGGGCTGAGCACCCACCCCTATTGCTGGGGTGAAGAAGAAGAAGAAGAAGAAAAGGCTTTTCTGCTCTCTGCAGGTGTAGTTCCAGTTCTGGTTTTTGATAAACTGTAATCTATAGATAGAGTTCATATGAAACTTCATTTAACCTGTGGGATAATTTAAAAATTATTTTACTCTGCTAGACTTTAAGAGTTCAAGGCAGGCCTCTCCTACAATTTTTTCTGTCCTGAATGTTTTTGCAGGAACTGAGCTTAGACTAACTGGTCTGTGTGGTTTTAACCAGTTCCTTAAATTAGCTAGTATTTTTTCTTTATGTTAATCATAAATACCTTTTTTTTTAAACAAATGGAATATAGAGATGCTCCAGTTGTATGTTTGACAAGAGCTAGTACAAGGCCAAAATCGTACATCACACACCTTTATGAATGCTCACGGTATTAAAAGTCCAGAAACAACAGAAACAACTTACAGAGCTCTTAGGGTTGTACATGAAGACCATAATGAAGAAATAGGTTTTAAAAAATTCTAGATATAGTTTTCAGAGAGTCAAGTAATTTTTTTTGTTTTTTTTTTTTTTTCTACAATTTCACCTACACAAGTAGTTTTTTTGGTTTTTTGGGGATTTTTTGTCATTTTTCAGGATATAGTTCATGTTTCATCATCTTTGTGAATTAGAAAAATGTTGTCTTTAGCTGTTAAATTCCAATAATTTGTAGAATGATGATCAGAGTGCTGGAGCACCTCTCCCATGAAGACAGGTTGACAGAGTTGGGGCTGTTCAGACTGAACAAGAGAAAGCTCCTGGGAGACCCTACAGCACTTTCCAGTACCAATAGGGGGCTTATAATAGAATTGAAGAGGGACATTTAACAAGGGCATTTAGTGATAGGACGAGGGGCAATGGTCTTAAACTGAAAAATACTAGGTTTATATTAGAAGTTAGGAAGATGGTCTTTACTGTGAAAGTGATGAGACACTGGAACAGTTTGTCCAGAGAAGTTGTGGATGTCGCATTCCTAAATTGCTCCAGACAAGGCTGGATGCTTTAAGCAACCAGTTCTAGGAGACATTACGTCCTCGCCCATGGCAGGGGGATTGGAATTAAATGATCCTTAGGATCACTTCCAGCTCAAACCATTCCATGATTCTATGATTCTTTGATTCTATCAGCTGAATGTTCACATGTCCTTATGAGATACATTGTAGAGTAGTGAAGAAGATAGCAGACGTTACAGCAGCTCCCATCTTGAACATCTACCAAATATCCTGGGAGTCTGGGGATGTCCTTGCTGACTGGAAACTAGCCAGTGTTATTCCAATTTACAAAAAGGATGTGAGGGAAGACCTGGGGAACTACAGACATGTTAGTCTAACCTCAGTCACTGTGAAAATTATGAAGATTATACTGGGTGGTATAGAAAGGCATATAAAGAATGTTGCAGTTATCAGGCAGAGACAACAGGGGTTCACAAAAGGCAACTCCTGCTTGATTAATCTGCCATCATTTTATAATAAGGTCGCCTACCTCGTGGATGAAGGGAATGCGTTTCTCAATAATAGTTTTGATGTCAAGCCAAATGCTCAACTTTTGTTTGACAATCTCCTCTCCTCTCCTCTCCTCTCCTCTCCTCTCCTCTCCTCTCCTCTNCCTCGCCTCTCCTCTCCTCTTGCACTTTCATTCAGTAAGAAAAAATAAGACCCTACAAAAGACAGTCCTGCTTTTCCCTACCGCCAATGAAAGCAAAGAATATATGAGTACGGGATGTAAAT
This sequence comes from Turdus rufiventris, assembly GCA_013186435.1. Taxonomy (NCBI): domain Eukaryota; kingdom Metazoa; phylum Chordata; class Aves; order Passeriformes; family Turdidae; genus Turdus; species Turdus rufiventris. Next base: position 21,081 of record PYHW01010452.1, read on the forward strand.
TTTATTTGCTCACTTGAAAGAGGTAGCTAGCAATTAATAGCAAAACGGAGAATGAAATAAGAACTTAAATTTAAAAAACCTTTCTTAAAAGCAACCCTCAATAGTTCCATCAGTTTTCTATTTTATGTATTATAAATCAAGGCCCAAGATTTAAATAAATGGTAAGAATTTGTTTTCAAAAAATAATTTTTTGTAAGTTTTGGACCTTGTATTTTTTTTCTCAATCTGAGTTTGTATTAGCAACATTTTTTTAAAATTGATATTTAAAAATTCGTAGTTTTTCTAGCATAATGAATCAAAAAAGCAGAAACACTTAAAATACCCTACATATATTTCAGGTCTGTTAAAATGAATCTTTATGTACAGTAATTTCATGACTATAAGGCGCACCCTTTTGACTAAAATTTTTCCCCAAACCCGGAACTGCGCCTTATAGTCCGGTGCGCCTTATATGAAGTACAAAGTTGCAACATTTGCCACCCTGGAAGTGCAAGCCGTGAGCCGTGGGGGGGGCTGGCAGTGCCGTGGCAGCTGGGTGGAGGCGGGCCCGGGAGGCTGCGGCACCGCCCCTGTCAGCTCCGGGAGGGCCAATGGCTGCCGAGTGGAGGCGGAGCCGGGTGCCCACGGCACCACCCCTGTCGGGTCTGGGGAGGCCCCGGGGGCCCATGGCTGCCGGATGGAAGTGAACCCGGGGGCCCGTGGCCCCCCCTCCTGGGTCCATGTGGGCCCAGGCGGGTCCGGAGGCCCATGGCTGCTGGATGTAGGCAGGCCCGGGGGCCCGCGGCACCTCCCCTCCCGAGTCTGGGCGGGCCTGGGCACCCGCGGCACCCCCACCTCCCGGGTCCATGCGGGCTCGGGGGGCCCACGGCACCCCTGTCTCCCGGGTCTATGCGAGCTCGGGGGCCCATGGCTGCCGGGTGGAGGCAGGCCCGGAGGCCCGCGGCACCGCCCCTGTCAGGTCCGGGAGGGCCAATGGCTGCCGAGTGGAGGCGGGGCCGGGTGCCCGTGGCACACCCCCTTCGGGTCTGGGCAGGCCCGGGAGCCCATGGCTGCTGGGTGGAGGCAGGCCCGGGGGCCCGCAGCAGCCCCCTCTCCAGGGTCCATGCGGGCCCGGGGGCCCGAGGCACCCCCTCCTCCTGGGTCCATGCGGGCTCGGGGATCCATGACTGCTAGATGTAGGCAGGCCCGGGGACCCGCAGCACCGCTCCTCCCGGGTCCATGCGGGCCTGGGCACCCGCAGCACCCCCCCCTCCAGGATCCATGCGGGCTTGGGGGCCCGCGGCACCCCCCACTCCCAGGCCATGCGGGTTCGGGGGCCCATGGCTGCCGGGTGGAGGCAGGCTCGAGGGCTCGTGGCACCACCCCTGTTGGGTCCTGGCGGGCCCGGGGGCCAATGGCTGCCGGGTGGGGGCGGGGCCTCGGCCAGCAACCTCGCAGGAGGAGCTG
>PYHW01010455.1:0-16669 GCA_013186435.1 Turdus rufiventris
ACATACTCACACAGTGCTGACCCTGGGTATTGTCAACAGCAGTGAATGGGAAGGGGGACCACTAACAGGTATGTTCAGGCTCTGGCTCTTTGAGGAAGTTTTGTCTTTTTAAGTAAGCACTTAGACTTCTGACAACCCTAAAAGGATATCTGTATCTGTCAGAAACTGAGGATTTAAATAAAAGTTTTTTTGGCAGTCTTTATCCATCTTCTCTCTTGTTATATGTTGTGCACATATTTACCAGGTAGCCCTTAAAATTCCTTCTCCTTTTTCAACAGTTACACACCTAATAAAAACAGTAGTCACAGTGGGTGGAGATTGAATTCCCTTTCTTTCTAAGAGGAAAGACAGCTTGGTAAAAAAATAAATGATGTTAATTAGTTGAATATAATTGCAAATTCCTTGGAGTTAAAATGTGCTGCATACCAGCAGAAAATGCTGTTTGCCATATGGTATCAGAACATTTTGGAACAATGTCTGTTCCTCTACTATTTTGTGCAGACTGAGCATGGACTTGGATTATTTGTGGCTTCCCAAGTATTTGTGTTATGCCAGCCAGCTCACTAAGTGTCCCAAAACAGCAGAGAACCATACTTGTTCAGTCCATATGTATTAAAAATAAACAAACAAAAAATCTTGGTTTTGCAAAGCTTTTAATGAAAGACTGAAGTTTCATTTTTCAGTGGTTTGGGTAAACTTTCAGTATCTTTTTTATTTGAAAGTCAAAACCCTCTAACTCACTACTGAACAGTGTTATTAAGAGTAGTAAAAGACTTTAAGGAAGCTGTTGAATACTAGTCGAAAATATTGTGTACTTTGAATGAAATATTATTTTTAAAATGAAAATTTTAAAATAAGGAAAACATAGTTAAATCTCTATTTAGCATGGCTTTAAGATTAAAAAGTGACATAAAAATAGGAGTTTGCTATGCAACTATGCACATTTATTTAGCTAAGTTTTATGATCAAAAATTCCAGGTTTGTGAGCTTTGATAAAAAGTCCTTTGCAGTGGATTTGGTAACATTCCTTACCAGTGATTTTCCACTCTTCATTTTTAATACACACATCAACACTCACCCCCTCCACTCTCAAAAAGGCACCAAAACTTGCTAACAAATAGACATCCTGCTCACATAGATTTATACAACTGAGAAATTGCTCTCTGAGCTCTCTTATTGTGAGAGATACATGAGTACTCACATAAGTCCTCAGAAACTCAGAAGTGACATGAAAGTTCATTTTCAAGCTGTAGATGTGTATTTGGATGTTACAACAGTAACATTTCCTTAATTACACTTGTAGCTCAGTTTTTTTATCTTTTCTTCAGTTTTATGTCCATGTTAATGCTATCAGGTTGATAAAGCTAGCAGCTTTAACTGAAAAATTTGCAGTAAATGTTTTCAAGCCTCATTGCTCAAAAAGGATACATTTGATAATTTATATATTTTCCTCTTGAAAGTAAACACTGATATCATATGAAAAAGTAGGCTGCTGTTTTAGTTGTTAGACTTGTCACATTGTTTTTTTTCCATACAGTCTGTAAACCACAGGTTTACAATTCCTCAAAAAATCCCCACCCCAAAATGAGACATAGAGGAGTTCATGGAAGTACTTCTAGTATCTTCACAGAGTCATGGAGTCACAGAACAGCTTGGTTTGGAAGTGACCTTCAGAGGTCATCTGGTCCATCTGCCCCCTGCAGTGAGCAGGAACATTTTCACCAAGATCAGGTGACTGAGCGATTTCCAACCTGACCTTGAAGGTTTCCATGGACTGGGCATCCATCACATCCCTGGGCAACTTGTGCTGGTGTTTCACCACTCCGGCTGTTAAAAAATTTCTTCTTGCTAGCTCTTCTAAATTTTAACTCTTTCAGTTACAGCCATTGTCCCTTATCCTTTGGCAATGTGCCCTTGTTAAAAGTCCCTTTCCTCCTTTAGGCCCCCTTTAAGTACTGAAAGGCCATAATAAGGTTTCCCTTGAGCCTTCTCTTCTCCAGGCTGTTCAACCACAACTCTCAGCCTTATCTCCTAGGAGAGGTGCTCCATCCTTCTGATCCTCTATGTGGCTCTCTTCTGGAATTGTGCTGGGACCCCAGAGCTGGATGCAGCACTGCAGGTGGGGTCTCACCAGAGCAGAGCAGAGGGTCAGAATCCTTCTTTCACCCTGCTGCCCACACTGCTTTGGATGCAGCCCAGGATGAGGTTGGCTTTCTGGACTGTGAGTGCACATTGCTGGGTCATGCTGAGTTTCTCATCCATTAGAAACCCCTAAGTCCTTCTCAGCAGGGCTTCTCTGATCTGTTCATCCCCCAGCCTGTGTTGATGTCAGAACCTTGCACCTGGGGTAAATCCCCAGTAGCAATCAGTTTAGGGTGTTTGTGCTTCAAACCACCAGTAATTTACAATATATAGTATGATGAAATATATAATCTACAAATTAGGGCTGGCCATGGAGATTGGCTCATGCTGTTTAAAAATTTAGAAGTTGTAGCTCCTTTCTACTGAAGTTTTCAATGATGTTCACAAAATTAGTAGTTTTTCCTATAGTGCTAACATGTAGCCCAAACAACTTTAAGGCAAAATTGGACGGTAGGAGAATAAAACTTGTTATGAACATTAAAAATAGTTAATATGTATTTCTCCACCTCTTTAATTTTGTGGGGTGGTTTGTGGCAAGGTTCCTTTAAAATAAATATTCAATTGTGATTAAAGAAGCAAGGAAAAATATGTTCCCTTGTCTTTGTAATTCTGATTTCATTAAAGTAAAATTTTTGCTTATATTTAGAATGTGCTTATATTTAGAATGAAAGTTACGTCTTACTGAATAAGTGGAATTATTTTTAGGACTTCTCTTAAGTCTTAGAGAAGTAAGAAATTATTGGAATGTAGAAGCTGTCAGAGAGGCTTTCCAGGCTTTAAAAATATTATCCTAATTTTCCATTTTCCATTAAAAAAAAATCACAGATGATCTCTTTCTGGTTTCCTCTTCAAGTCAGCAACCTAAAGATTAAGCTGTCACTTCTTGCTAAAGCAGGCTTTTTCAGGAATCCTTAAAAGCGCTTTCATTTATTCCAAATAGGATGAAATTAAACCACAGACAGCCTCAACACTGTACACAGGATAGAAATTTCCTGCTGGATTCATAGCTGACACAGAGTCTTGCTCCATCCCTTACAAATGGTGTAAAACACCATCTTTTTGATGTCTCCATGTTTTTGATGTGATACTACAGAAAGGAATGTGCATTGTGCCACAAAAATCTCAGTTTCTAGAAACATTGGGCTTAATACAATTAGGTCTGCTTCTCAACTTTGCTAATGAGGCAATGTTCAGCCAAAATGTGTTTGCTAGGAGCTGGTGTCTGGGGCAGTTCCTTGGGGATCTTCTCATCTATCCATTTTGCAAAGTGCAGACATGCTCTTTGATTCTTTCCAGTCACACTCTATTCACAATTCAGCCACACTAGAGACCAACCTGCTGAAATATTTTAATACCATCCGCCTGGCTCTTTGTTGCTTTGCACAGAAGTTGTCATTGCTTTGTCATATGTTGTTCTGACCTGCACAAAATGGGTGTAATTTAATATAAAACAGAGTGGTTAGTTGTCATTTCCAGAAACTTCTGTGTGAGAATCCAGACTGGATGCAAATGTATACTGAACTTTTCCAAGACCCTTATCATAGCAGAGTGCTGTGTTAGGTGTATGCCATACTGCTCTTAGAACTATTTCAGTTAGGATATTTATATTTTTTTTCTTTTTATTTCCAAGTTCAGTGAAGTTCTGAGCAGCCTGGTCTAGTGAAAGGTATCCACATGGGGGTTGGAACTAGATGGTCTTTTAAGGTCCCTTCCAACCTAAACCATTCCATGATTCTATGATTCTGTGACAATGACACTCTGGTTATATCTGTGTGAGAGAATTCTATAGAAACATTTTCAAAAGAAGGAAAAAATTCTTTCTATGCCTCCTTAATAAAATGAAAATCTTGTACTTTGGTGTACTAGATCTGCTGAAAGACCCTGTTCAAGAATTGCAAATTCAGGAATTCCCTTATTCTGTTGGAATCTGTTTAGTTGCTATTACTATTGTTATTATTACCTGACACTAAGATATAGATTTCCAATCTCTGCCCACAGGATACACATGAATTAATTCAATCACCATAATTCTATGATTAATTTGTAGTTTCCTGAAGTTCCAATTCAGACTGCTGAACTGCCACTGAACAAAGAGACAGTAAAAGACAAGTTTCTGAAAAACATTAATGTAGTTTAAGGTGAAGGCAGGTGAAGGGAGATGAGCATCAGTTTGCATTTGCTGAATTTATCCACTTGTCTCAGATCAACCTTGAATATAAAACAGGAGATTTTACTTGATTATAGCCTTATCAACCCAAAAAGTTGGGAGGAAAGTGTTTATCATAATTTACCAGATGGTGAATAGTGGCACAAAACATTAGGATCAGATTTTAAAAGCCATTTAGAAGCCTAAGGAGGCAGATGAAGATGAAATGTTATTTTTGAGGTTAAATTTAGTGTCTATGTGCGTCATGAAGTGTCTATACACTTAGAAATACGTACTCAAGAAATTTTCCCAAGGTCACTGAAAACATCTGTCTCAGGGTATGTGGTAGGATTAGTTTGCACACATGACCTGTGAGCACAACAATATCTTTCCTTCCTTGAAAAGCAAAATACCTATTCATTCTTCACAAGTTCAGTAGTGGCTTTCCATGCTCACTGCAGCATTGCAGAGAAGCTGACATGATACTGTTTTTTCCATTGTGTGCATGTAGCAAGGAGATGGGTTCCCACAGATAAGTCATGCTTTAGAAGGCCCAGTTATTGTTTAATAAACATTTAAAAAATCAAATGCTGTTTGATTACGATGTCTGTCCACCAGCAGTGTCAATTACTTTTATCCTTAAATTTTGTTTCAGCAATTAAGAGTCATAAGAGAGATAAAATATGTAAAATGCACAGGTAGATTGTTGGGCGGGAAAACCCCAGTATTGGTTTATCACTTTCAACACATACAAACACTGTTTGTAGTGGGATCATAAAAGGAGACAGACAGGCAATAATTTCATTAATATTGTGTGTATTTCTGCTCATAAAGACACCAGAAATATTTTCAAGGAGGCTTCAATGTTCCTGAGACTGTAGACCATCATCCATGTGACTGAGATCTGTAACCAGATAACCCAGCCATAACAAGCAGTGGGGATCATTTGTGTTAGGTTTTCTTCAGTGAAAATATATCTGGAGTCAGAAAAAAAATATGAGAGGTCATTAGGGCTGGGGCTAATGTTCCAACTTGGAGAGCTCTGCACAGGTGAAGCATCTCTTCCAGCTTTACTGTGTACTTGATAAGCAAATTTCTCTATTGCTCCGACCAGTGCGCCAGAACACACACATCAGGCCCTGTTGGTCCCACAACAGAATTTCTCTTTCAGCAGCCCCAAGGCTCTGTGGTTCAGATCACCATCATAAACCAGCTCTGCAGAGCCCTGTCACACTCCTGACAGCTGGAAAGTGGTCTCACTCTCTCAGCCCCCTCTCCAGTGGGCTGACCTTGGTTGGCTCCTTGGCACCTCCACTCAGCCAGTCTTTCACTCCTCCGGCACACAGAGCAGAAGCAGGAAATAATGTGAAAAAGCTCATGGGCACATCCCTTGGCAATTACCATCAAGGGCAAAGCAGACTAGAATTAAGGAAAAATAATTTAATTTATTGCACACTTAAGTAGTCTAGGATAGTGAGAAACAAAGACAACATCTTCTCCCACATTGCACCCTCTGTTTCCAGCTTAACTCCTCCCAATTCCTCTATACTGCAAAGCTACCATATGCAACACAGGGGCACTCTTGGAATAACCCAAGATAGCTAAAATGTGCTAGACAACTAACTTTAGGCACCTGAATTATTCTGCACTGAGATTCTTCATTTTTTAACAGAAACACAGCCGATGCCATTTGACAGCTTGTGCAATGTCCAAGATTTCTAGACAGAACAAACCAGTGCAGGGCAGTGTTTGTGTAAGTCCTGTCCTGCTCTAAGGTAGCAGCTACAGGGCAGGTGAGACTTCTCACAATACATAAAGTGACACAAACTGTTGTAGTCCCATTGCACCACTGAATAAAGTCACATCCTGAAGCCTCTTATTGTCATAAAGTGGAAATTTTAGGTTCTTTCCTGTCCTACATTCTTGTAACATGTATTCTTCTCCCACAGCTGAAGGGAGAGGGATTTTTTGCTTCTTCTTTATCAAAGCAGCGATGGTCCTGGGATGCCACTAATACAGTAGGGGTGAATGGCTCATCTGTTGCCATTGATAAATTCCTAAATTAAAGGCTGCATGTAACATGCAAAGTCTGTTATTAAGTCATGATCTCAAACCATCCTAAACCAATCTAACAATTGTCTAAAGTTCAACATCACAGTTTGGGGTTTTAAAATTTTTATTCACTTAAAAATTAACAGTGATCCAAGTCTCCATACTTGAATCAATGTGTTCTATATGCACAGAGTCTTAAATAGTGTCTCAAACAATTTAAACATTTTCTAAATGATCAGTGTTATTCTGTGATTAGTGGCAGAGACTGTCATTTACTTATCAATATTTCAGACAGTAGCTCAAGGAAGTAATGAGGTACCTTAGACTGTATTCTTGAAGCCATCTCAGAAAGTTAGCTAAGTAATGGAGGAAATCCATTTCCTGCATCCGAATCAGGCAGTGCCAACTTCTTCAGAGATGGCTGAAGAGGGAAAATTTAATTGTCCAAGAGAGAATATCATTGTGTTAAATTCTTTCTACAGCTGGCAATTCTTCCTTCAAGTTTAATGCTTGTTAAATGATGAGCTTTTGACTAGAAATTCAATGAATGTTCTCCCCTGAAGGCTTTTAAAATTGCACTCACACACTGACCTCTCTGTTCTACTTTTCATGTAGGGTCACGACAGAACGTTCTTGGTATATCCCCAGCTTTGAGAAAGATAGGCTCAAAGGCAAAGCTGAGAGCCTTACATCCTTTTTTTGCTCAGGTTAGCAAAGTTAGAAAGTCTGAGACAGTAATTACAATCTGGTTTAAAATATTCCAACTCACTTTTAACTTCCCTCCTGTTTTTTGTTTTTTCTTTTGTTGGTTGGTTTGGTTTGTTGTGGTGTTTTTTTTGTTGTTGTTTTGTTTTGCTTTACTTTATTTTGTTTTCCCCCCTCCTCTAGTATTAGTTGATACAACATGGTGAAAATATGTGGATGATTGTAGGGAGCAAAACAAAGTAATTCATATGTTAAAAGCTGAATAAACTACCATGTGGGGCCAGTCTGTCATCAGCTCTGCTGGGTTTAAATTAAGGTATTGACATATCAATGAGGGAAGTGAGTGGAAGTGAGTGGAGGTGAGTGAGGGAAGCCCAGACACTTCTGTGTTTCCATGTACAGGAAATGCCTTCGATTTAACTTGTTCTTTCCAAGCTTCTAATTTCACAGGCATCAAATCACAGATTTGTTTGGTAACTTCTGAACTTTACTTGATCGTATTGACTTTTGATTTATAAAGCTCAGTTTCATTTGTGTCCTAGATAATAAGAATTGAAGCATGAAAGTTAAATGAAATTTCCAAAAAATCAATTTGTTGTTTAAATGAGCAACAGAATAACAAGTTCTGCTTGAATTGGAATAAGCTTTAGATCAAGTGGAGATGAGCATCTTTCCAGAGATGCAGTATACCAAGAGATATTTTAATGGAGTTCAGAAATAGAAAGACCAAAGTTTCAGTAGGCTTAGTGAGCTCAATCACACATAGACACATCAGATTATAAATAGGGAGAAAGTGGCAGTAATCTTCTATTTAAGAGCTTAATGTTTGAATTCAGACACTGAGATAAAGCAAATGTAAAGAGTGACAATCAAGAAAGTTCAAGGCATTCCTCTTTCCAAGGTTTTTAGAAAAGGTATGTTGAAAAATACCTATTCTGCCCAGATATTCAAAACAGTGGCTTGGTTATGCATTTTTGTCAGAAATCTAAAATAAAAAATCACATATAATTGGGTCACTTGAAAACACATACCAGTTTTATGTCTGATGGATATATAATACTGGAAATAATGAATTTGGCTTATATCCTAGATGAGACACTTTTCAAAATGACTGTCACCCACATTTTTATGGTTCTGAATTAAAATTAAAATAATTCTACGATGAACTACATCCCAAGGTATTTAAACTCTGTTGTTCAAGTTAAGCTCAATTTCAGAGTGTAGTACCAGAAAAATTCCACTGGGAGTTATTTAATTTTTTATGCAGGTTCAACATGTATGAGAACACTTATACAGCCATTTTAAATCAATCAAGTGAATACAGTGCTCATCAGAGGTGAGCAATTTGCATTCCACATGTCTGAGGTTTCACTTGGCTTCATAGCTTTTACACAACTGGCTCTGTGGTTATGTTTCGGGTGTACACTGGGATACATCACTGCAATAGTTGAGTGAGTAGGTCTTCATTTCCATCAGGGGCCTTCAAACCAGTTGTGAAAAGTTATACATATCCCACGTGAGAGTTTAACATAACCCCTGGTAGTGGAAATTCTATATCTTAGCGTTTCTCTGTCCTTTTTCATATGAGACCCAAACATCACATTTGTTTCTGCATCTTGTCTGCTTCATTTTTCAGGTGGGATGTGGGATAGAAACTGTGGCAAGAAATCTGGCATGATAAAAAACTGGCAAGAGAGATTCATATCTTTAAGGTCAGATATTGAGTGGAGTGCATGCTTGCTTGAAAGGTGGGAAAGTGAGAATTAGGCTTTGTTTCAGCATTGCTCATAGGTAAATGGGATGTAGAGTTGCTAAGCAAGTGGTGTTTGTCATTCTGTGTGTTCAAGTACCATCAGCTCAACTCTGCTGTCAGTTCCAACAACAGACTCTGGGGATGTTACTCTGATGGTAAACCAGTGCAATTATATTTCCCAGACACAGATGGATTTCAGCTCCACCTCAAACGAAAATATTTGCTTTATTCCTTTCCAGACTATAAAAATATAGAACAATTCATAATATGAAAATTGAGCTTCTAAACACTCTGTTACCAGTATTTGGGCTATGACTTTGAAATTAAAAAAATAAATGACAGCTGTCTTCACTCTGCACATGTGTTTACTCATACATTAGTTTGCACATTTGAATAATTACAGTAGTTAAGGGGATTATATGCATATTGTTAAATCTGTTAATTCTCACATAAGAGGGTTGTCATGCTAGATTCCATGTGTTTGCATCATCAGTAAAAGAGGATAAGTTTTCTTAGTTTAAGGCTTCCAGTACATATTCAGAGTGTCTGATATACCCAAAAGGGTCAAAACCATATGATGTTGTGAGTTCTGCAGAAAATCTCTAACTTCAACATTTACATTATTGTGGAAACTACATATATGGGAATGTGAAGAGATGATTCTTAATGCAGGATGCAGTAATGGAAAAACAATTATTTATTCAGTGAAACAGCTGAAAATATTTTCTGACCAGAAAGTTAACTTCTGATTAGATTTCATTGCTTCTTTACTTGCAAAATATGTCTGTTTATATGCCTAGTTCATTGGACTATTTTTAGGTTACTGCTCATGTATTTGTAGGTGCCTTTGAGATTTTATTGCTCTTTACCTTATGAAGAATGCTCAAGCAATTTTATTGTCAAACTACAAACTCACAGCTCACCCCCAATGAGATTTTTCCTTTTGTCTTCACACATATTCTGTCCGCTTGCACTTCATTTTGATGATAGCAGTTGCACCCATTCAATTTCCTTATGTAAAACCCAGAGAATTTTCAGTTTGTGGGTTTGGTTTTTTTCCCTGTAATATTTTAGATCCCAAGGTGAGGTCATAACTGATATAGTTTGCACACAGGGGTTTTACACTTGACTTCAACTTAAATCTCAGGGCTTGTCCTCCCTGTCTTTTGAGGTCTGTCACTGCATTTATGACAGCTTTGGCCATGGTGTAAAATAAAAAGTAAGGAAAAATCAAGAAAATTGAGACAAAAAGTAGTATCCGTGTGAGATGATCTCTGCCTTTCACTGCAGGTCACAAAGACAGAACAAGAAGGTACAGATAGTTCAAGTCTGTTTTGCAAGCCATTGGAACATAGTGTGTTGTGTTTTTCCTCCCTCTTCTAAAAGGGAATAGAAAAGAGCTGAGAAAAAGATAACCAGGAAAAAAATACGTTGAAGGCTTTTCTATAGGAAGCATGTGAATAGGTGAAGACTTTTTTGTCCTCAAAGCAAAAAATTTCAGAAGAGATAGATAAGTTTCTATAAAATTATGAGTGGCATGGAAGTCATAGGTAGGACTCAATTATTCATTATTCTTTTTAAGATTAGAAATATTGATTTCCAAATGATGGGAATACAAATAATTTTTGTATAAACAACAAAAGCAGTGGTTTTACACAGAATATGTGCTATCATTGTGCTATTCCTGTAAAATAATTCTGTGTACAGCCAAAATTCACATTGGTTGAAGATCTCACTAGACAAGCACTTGACATAGAAATTCTCGAAGGATTCTAAAATATGCAGGATAACAGCCAGTTCAGAAACTCCTCTTAGCTGAAAATAGCTGGGAGATGTTGTAGTATTAGAAAAGCAATGAGCTACACACTGTTTTCTTGCAGATCTCCATGATTTAGGATCATGAGTCCATCTGGTTAATTTCTTTTGGAAAAGCATCAGCTCCTGCTTAAAAAAAAAGGACAAAATCGAAAGAGTCTACTTAAAAGAATCTGGTAAAAAAAATCATTTTGAGGATTAGTGAATGAGGGTGGTGAAGATCATAGGCTCAAAAGTGTAAAAATAACCCCACAGTTTGTGAAGACAAAGTTGTCAGGTGACAGGCAACCTGAAATCATCTTCTTGTTTCCAAAAGCATCCAACAAGCTGGCAGAAGGTCCCTGGTCATGTTCTGCCTGGCAATATGTCAAGACACAAGGAGTGAAATGTACTACATGCCTGTCTTACTTTTCCTGGTGCAATGAGAATATGGCTTGAGTAAGGTCAAGAAGGGTGGGCTGAGGAGTGCCAGATGTTAAACAGAGCTTTCTGTGAAAGGTGAAGGGTAAAGTACAGTGAGAGCATCAAGAGATTTTGGAGAAGCATTAAAATGCACTGTAGCCTAAAAAACTCAGTGTTTGTGAATGTGTGTAAAACAGAAGCAAGGCAATCCCATTGCAATCCCTTGGCCCATTCCACTGTCACTCTACACACTGATTTATGGAGATAGTTATCCTTTATGGGCACTGTTGATGAACTCTTGATATGAGCCAGTACAGCTGCCTTCACAGTGTAAATGGGAAAATATTCAGTAAGGAGATAATGTTCGGAAATACACAAGCAGGAATTTGAAAATTAGCAAGTGATTTTTAAAGTTATCTTTGCAAGTTTATATTTTGTATTTTTAGCCCCTTGCAGAACTGAATTTTCTTTAAGGATGCCACATGAGTGATATTTGAATGTATGAAGCCTTACCACGCCATGTGACTGGATATACAAAATGTCTTCTGTCAGACATCTGAATATAAATTCAGGATATATGCTCACACTACAGCTGAGTACATCAACATTCCAGTTATTCAATGGAAATGAGCTTGAGACATGCCACCTTCAGTTCTTCCACAAGAGGCTTTTCTTTGAATCCAGCTGAAATACAGTGGTGTGAGATGTGATAAATGTTAGAATTTTTATAACAACCAATACACGACAATGTCAGATTACTTTTACTTTCTGAACATATCAGTTTCTTGTTTTCTCCTTGTCTCAACTGTGATTAGTGGTGCTGGTATGCTTTGTGTTTTTTCTTTGTGACATACTTCAGCTTGGAGATACAGAAAATGGATGGGGGAATTAAAGTATCCCTGGAAGTAAAAGAAATTCCTTCTGTGGCTTAAAAAATAGAACTAGCAGCTACTGCAATGTAAACGGTGTGCTGATAGTTTTTCATGGCCTGATATACATAACCTTGATGATACTCTGAGCATGATCCAGGTTTCAGACTCAGAGTAACCACCCTGATTTCAGAGGATTTCTTTAAAAAATGTTTAAAGACTATTGCAACCAATTCCATTCAGCCGTAAATCTCATTGAGCTGGACTTTTTAAGATTCAGGACACTGCATTTAGTTCAAACTATGAACAGATTCCCTGTGGCAATTCAAAATACAGCTTTCAAACAAAGGAATGTTTACCTTTTGTGGATAAAGCTTTACCACCATGCCAATTTCCCCATTCACCATATAGATGTAGCTTAAAACTTCAGTGAAGCAATGCTCCAGCGTTAGACTGTTTCAGAATCTGTTGGACCTCATCATATTAGACTTCTAATCTATCAGGTAATGTCAAGGCCTGTGAAATTAGTTTCACCTATGCAAATACACTCATCTTTAATCTTTGTTCCCAAATCCTAAGAAAAAAAGTCCTTATTCCAGGTTTATTTTTTGCTTGGATATGAGTATTTTTAACCTAGATTCTAAATGCAATAGAGTCGACCCTTCATTATTTCTTCTTTAAAGTCTTGCTCAAACACTGACCTTTAAAAGTTCTAGCTACAGCTACTTTTGCAAGGCCTGCACTTTCATGAAACAAAGCTCACTCTGTTCTCTGCTGGAAATATCGGATTCAGGCCTAAATTGGCAACCCAGTTCCTTTTCTTACAAGATTTAACTCTACTATTAACCACAGACAGGTGTCCAATACCTATTAAAAAAGCTTGTATAAATTATGGACCTCAGCAGAAATCAATCTGCAGTCTTGTCTGGTGGGCTGCACAGTAGCCAAAAAAAACCTAACAAACTCAGAACATGTTGGCAAGTAAACTCTTCTTTATGTTTAATACCACTTGCAGGTGACTATAAAATCAATATCAAAAATTTAGAGTTGTTATGAGCTGGACTGATGATGGTTCTTCAGAACTGCCCAGAAAGTGGTACTCATTTTCCTATCTCTAATTCTAAATCTCCAAGTTACTTGTTGCCAAGGAAATATTACTCTGACGCAGTTTGTTGACTCTGGGAAAACACAGCCGCCATCCTTGCCTTCTGAGCTATACAAGAGACAGCTATACACTGAGTTTCCCAATAAACTGACTTTCCTACACTTGTAATTTTTTAAGAACTGACAGCCTCCCCTCTCCTACCTGTCCCATTGCACACATAGATTCAAAAAAATTTTGTCTGTGATGGTTCTGTACTTCAGCTCTGACATGTCACGCTCTAATAATTATCTGTTATTAAAGCCATTCCATCAGATGTGGATTTAGATGAAATAGTATTACTTCACAGGAATATGTGACTACCATAGGGCAGAAGAAAAAAAAATCCCTGAAGTCTTGTGCAAGTCTTGCAAACTGTGCACCAACTTGGCCGTGGCTAATCATTGTCTTTGAGACAGTAACATCATTAATTATCCAGTTGGGTTGTGTCTGCACCATAATATCTCTAAGTAACCGCTTGCTATCTAGATAATCCCACAAAGAGATAACTGGAAATTAATTGTGTGTTGTGTCTTTTTGTGTCCTCTAGTACATCTCTGGCTGTGAAGGAATCACAGAGACACTTCAGGATCAGAATAGGTATATTTACAAAAATATGTGGTCCTCATTCCATAATTATCCTCTAAATGACATAGTTCCTTTCCCGATGCTTATTCCTCTCACAATATACAAATATTATGCTCCAGACTGCTAAGCATGTATAAAGGCATTAATTTTTTAAGTAGAGTTATGTTTGGCTTCTATTTGCTTTTATGGAAGTCCTAAGAGTTATTATGTTACTGTATTGAAAAAAAAAAAAAAGAAAAAAAAAAAAAGGAGGATTTAGAATAGTTTACCACAGTGAGAGGTTGAAATCAATATTGTTTATATGGGCATGAATGTTATTGACTGTGTATTTACAATAATGTCCAGAAAGTAACTCTTAAACTATTAAACCTCCTTGCAAAGTATACAATTTCATAAATCTTACTAAACATTTCACAATAATAATTAAATTAATTACTAGGAGAAAGCAACATATTTGATGGTTTTTATCCTTAGGAAAGAATTAGACATTCCACTACTGACTTGATTCAAACAGCCTGTTTGCTCCAGCCTGGTATTTGCAACTGGAGAAAAACCTTTTCTATTTCTGGAAGAAAATACTTCACAATGAAACATAACCCAAACAGGATTAATCTGAAGACAATTGGTTTAACTTGCACAGGATATTGTTTACAGAATGTCATTTATAGAGGCCTGCTCAGAAAAATGCGCCCAGATGTCATTGTTTGTATATAGAACATTCATATGTGACTAAGTAATTAATTAATCTATTTCCCCCTTAATCCAAGATTCACAGGGAAATCTGGGCTGAAAATGAGTGTTCAAGAGCTCCCAGAAGCAAAATAGCTGAGACACTTTTCATTATTTCATTATGTTACACAGAGGTGCACACTAGAGAACATTGTCTACATGCATAAGGCATTTTCAGCAGGTCACTGTTACAAAAAGCCTTCACAAAATATATAGAGAAGATAAATAAATAAAAGTGAAAAAGACCATCAGAGAGATGAGGTGATGAAGATTCACAGTTTAATAATGGCAGAACTGGGGACCAGGGCTCAGGTCTGATGAGTTGTCCCATGTCTCAAAGACGAGAATACGTGATTTAGCCTTACATTTTGTGTGGAAGATATTTCAGAAGATTGTCATTGAGAAAGATGTGTAAGAAGTGTCTGTTGAGTTCTTTTCAGTTTGAGTTATTCACAAAATATTAAAGACTTCAGTGATTTCATGGCTACCTAAGAACTGAGAAGATTGATTAGGTGCCACTTTAAAACTGAAATCCATTTTTGTTTAACCACACTGTTCCCATAATTTTCCTGGCCAGGCCCATCTGCTGTCATTCAAAGGACCCATGGATTTTCATTATCCAAGATCTCTGAAAACTAAAGGAGATCATGGAACATCTTGGGAAACCAACTTTATTGATGAATAGCTTTCTCCCTCTTTCTAATTTCTCCCCCCTCCGCCCCACCTTTCTACAACCAACAAAGTATAAAAAAATAAATTTATCAGTAATATTTTGGGCCTAATAGCAGTAAGCCTTAGGTTTAAACCTAAGAATTTTGTCATGAACAGAAGAGAAAAACTGAGTTTTTGGGAAATATAAAATAGATAATTGCAGACAGATTTATCCTGGGGTTAGCAGAGCAAGAGAGGGAGACAAATTAAAGATTATCCCAAAAGTAAGATTGTGGCTGAACCCTGATTTCATTTAGTTCTTTATCCACAGAAATTTTCTTTCCTTGTGTCTTACCAGTCTTTTTTTTTTTCTTTCTGGGTAGGTTATTCTTATTTCCCAGCAGACCCATCACCTGCAGCTGTAGCTTTACCCTTCCTCCTTCATCTCTTTTACTTTTTTTACTTGGCCTTAAAATGGGAAAAGTCTATAATTCAAATTCATAAGTGAAAACTGTTAGGTAGAGCAGACCATAACTTAAGGCAATAAAAAGTTCCTGGCATTCATGCTGTCTAAAGACACCGATATCTAGACTTCTATGTGCTGTTGCAGGAGAGGGAACAAAAGTAGTCCATAGTGTTAAGCATTAAGGAATGACTCAGTTGCAGGATTCCTGAATTAAGATTGGATGAACATCGACCAAGAAAAATACCAGCATGACAGAGCAGCACTCTCTTGTAAACAACATCATTTGACTAAGTGGCAAACAGAAAATGATTCAATTTCCAAGTAATGTCAGAGACTATACATTTAATTAGCAAGGAATACACAATTTATCCATAGGTTCATCTGATGCACAGTTTTGATCCCAAGAGCTTTTGTTGCTAAAAGACCTAATCTTGCACTGTCAAAAAGCTGTGCATCCTCTACACTCTCTATTATCAAATATATTGTCCTGCTGAATCCCAGTGATCACCTTCATATTCTTGGCAGGCTTTTATGTGTTTGCTTACATTATAATTAAATGTTCTGTATTCATTACTTTCTAGTTCTGACTTACAATCACTCTCTTCAGTGTAATTACTCCACCACATACAATCAGTCAAAAGTGTTATTCTGTGCATGTCCAAATTTTATTAAACAAGGGTAAATGTGTGGTCAATTACACTGCTACACATACAATTGCATCTGTTCTTAAAAGGAGCTCTTGAGCCTCTAGTGTGCTTTCAGTGGCATGAATTGCAGACGTATAAATCCCCTTTCATACCCTATTCTATCAGTTCTTGTAGTCTGCCTGTTATTAGCAGCAAATTAATTGAATATAGGGAAAACAAACAAGCATGCAAACAAACAAGTTTTGGGTTAAGTCAATGATTTTAGATGGTGAAAAATTTAATAGACTGGATTATTAGTCTTTCTGAAGTTCCTAGTTGCCAGTGTTAATTATCCAACACAACCTCACTTTCTCGTTATTATTTTTTGTAGTATTCCAGCAAAACAAAACAAAAGAGAAAGTTTGGGTGAATCCCTAGTGACTAGCTATTGGAAATATTTTGGTTGGAAGCTGTTTTTCTGTACATCCCACATTTTAATCCCACTGAAAATCCTCTTTTGAAAATCAAGCTCCAGACAGCAAAACCAAATTAACTGTAACACTAACTTAGACATCTTTAGAGTA
>PYHW01010455.1:20993-41472 GCA_013186435.1 Turdus rufiventris
CTGTGAGGAGCAGCTGAGGGAGCTGGGGGTGTTCAGCCTGGAGAAAAGAAGGCTCAGGGGGGACCTCATCACTCTACAACTGCCTGGAAGGAGCAGGTAGTCGGATGGGGGTCAATCTCTTTTCCAAGTAACAAGTGATAGAATAAGAGAAAATTGCTTCAGGTTGTGCAAGGGTAGATTGTATATTAGATTGTATATAAGGAAAAAAATTATTCACATAAATAATGTCAATAATGTCCACTATCAAGCATCAGAACAGGCTCCCCAGGAAAGTGGTTCAGCTGCCATCCATGTAGGTATTTAAGGGATGTAGACACAGTGCTTAGAGATGGTTTAGTGATGGCCTTGGCAGGGCCAGTTTTTGCAGTTGGCCATGATGATCTTAAAGGCCTTTTTTAACCTATATGATTCTACATGTGGGTCTTAGTAGGTTCTGAAGTCAGCCTTTGAAAACCATCAGTGCTGTTTATGAGAAAGACATAATCAGAACTAGCCTTTGAGCTGTGAAACTCTTGTCAGGGAAGAGCTTTAACATGCAGGACAAGTTCTTTTTCATACAATTATGTCATACTTGGATAGGGAGGCCTGAATACCCTACAGCTTTGCTCACAAACATGAAATCAAAATTCAGTTTTCCTTAATAGAAACACTTGAAATGCAAAACTCATCAGGAGCTGGATAAGCCAAATCTACAAAAGGATATCATCCCTTATCTCAAGTGTTGCTAATGCCACAAATTCTAAACCTTGCAGGAAAGAAAATGATTCTGTCAATGCAGTCAGCTCTAAGATTCTCTTAGAAACGTGTTTTGATGTGCAGGGTACTGCAGGATAGCCTTAAATTATACTACTATGCAACTTAGAAGTCATGTTCTGAAAGACAGCCTGGAGCCACTAGAGCTTTCTCAGCTATGAGATTTGTGCTATACCTCTAAGACATATCAATTGTGAAATTTAAGAAAAAGCTAATAGAAAAGGACACGATTATTTTTTTTTTTTGGTGTTAGACCTTTCCTGCAATAAGCTAGGCAATAATACAGACCCAATGCGTCATCACTCATCAGCCTCAGTTTGGTCCACAAATCATTCACACACATCATGTCATATGCTAGGGGTGCCCTGGCTCAGATATGCATTACATTATATGAAAAATTAATCATTTTTTCCCCTCCCAAAACCCATTGCATATAATGCTGATTTCAAAATGTGGAATAAATAACCATTGCTGGAGTTCCCTGTTTCTCAGAGCTGGTGTGGTGTGCCTGACTTTGATTTCAGTTCAGATAATTTGAACCAGAGGTAAGTATTGGGAAGGCCATGGTGTTTAAAGCTACATTTACCAAAGTGTAGGTGACAAACTAATATATAATCATGCTGAGTCAGGCTGGTAAGATAATCTCAAGTGGAGAGTTTTGTGAAAAATTATGTGCTCCTAAGGCCTTTTATATTATGTCTTACTTGCTCACCTACATACTTCATTTTCTCCTCTCCTTCTTGTGCATACTACTACTACTACTACTACTAGTACTACTGCTACCAAAAAAAGGTGGAATTGAAATTAAAGTCCAGGTGTGTAAGAGCACAAAGAGATATATGCATACAAACACAGCAGTCCTATTTCTGACACCATGTATACCAGGACAAAACTGAGGCAACTTCATTGTCTTAGAGGAGTTATTCTAGTTTTGCATTTGAATGAGTACATAGATAAGTGGGTCTGGTAAATCAGTCTGACTCATCCTAATCCAGGCTTTTAATCATATGTTGAAACTCACCAGTATATAACAACTCACTGTCCAGCTTTTTAAAAATTAAAAAAAAACAAACCCACAAACCATCAAAAGAAACAGTATTAAGATTTCAAAAAGTCTTATTTCCAAATATAGATACTATATAGACATATAGTTAGAATATAAATAAACACTAGTTCACACTTCAGTACAAAAAAGGTCTTAAAAGTTAAGCTGCTTTAAAATAAACTGCATGAATAATTGAGGCATAAACATCAGCAGATATTTTCACTACAGTGTCTCAAAGCATAGCTTCAGATGGTTTAATAGTTCAGCTGCATTTATAAACTACTACTTTGTTGTGCAAGTCTGCATTCTAAGCCCCAGTGATCAGATCATAAGAAAACAGTTTATGTCTCTCTCTACTTGCTATCATAAGATGAACTGTGGATAGCTAATAGAGGTTACACAGTATGTTTTGCCATCAGCATTTATGTTTCCAGGGTCATCCTTATCATTCTAAAGAGATATCACAATGGAAAATGCAGCATTATATCAACAGGAAAGAATGAAAATCTCAGTTATCAATGGATCACATTACTTCTTTGGAGATTGATGGCAGATCCAGCTATTCAGAGGCTTCACAAATATATCCATAAGGTCAAAATACATTTTAGGACTTGTTTTCTAGCAGTGGTGCTAGTGGAAAATGCCATTTCTACCACTCTGATTTACTTCTTTAGTGGGCATGTCTTAATACAAAAAATTTGTTGCTGTTGTTGCTGAAGCTTCTGCTAAAGCTTCCCTATAAAAATGTACTTAATCTGAAAGCTGCAGTATTTCATCCTCTTTCAGCCTTTAATAGAGTAGAGGAATTCATTAAGTCATCTGAAAGCAATTTTCAATTATGAAAATACAATTTAAATAAGGGGAAGAGGAGTCTTTGAAGATGACAAAAGTGGGAAGTGATTGACACACTCTGTTGTCAGCTGGAATCAATTTCACACTTGGGGAAAAATACCTTCTCTAGGGTCGCTAGGGAAAGATCATCCATCAGCAGGAGGGAAACTGCAGGGAGCCAGCAAAGGAGAGAGAAAGTATAGCCCTTCTTAAACAAAATATTCAGCAGGATGAGCACCCTTCACCTTGACAAAATGAAGCATCTTTAATACAAGTACTGAACCTCGTACCATGGGAATTACAGGAATACAAGTATCTGTCCAAATTGAATCTTATTCAGGCACAATGCCATTTGGCTTCACAAACAGCTTTGTCTCAGCAAGCACAGCAAGGTGTCCACAAAGGTTGTTATAGCTGCTGAATAACACAACAATACAACAATAACATAAGTTGTGTTAATACTTAAACGTACGGAGTCTCAAGCCAAGATTTGCAGTCTGGTGTGGGTCTGAGAGCCGGCTGTTCTTCCCCCACAGAGTCAGGGGTTCCTATGGTGCCAGTTCTTCCTATGTCCCAGTCAAGACAAAAACACGATTAGAAATACTCTGCCCTCTGGTATGCCATGCATCCTTTTCACAGTTGCCAAAATGCTGTTGGCTACTCCTAAACAGGAAATATTCTTAGGAGAAGCTGTGATGAGAAATTTGTGCTACATCAAATGAGGCGCTAGTTTCTGGTAAAAAAACCAGCATGCAACTAAGATCTCCAAAAAGGAAAAAAAAAAAGCCCTGAAGTCAGTTTGTAGAGGGGCAGTGACTGACAATAACAGGTTCAAAAAGCAGGATTTCATTCCACGTAAGTACTGTGGAGAGGTGCAGAGGAAAAATGACTGATAGCTAGAGCAAGCAGATTACACACATGGGTAGAGGGGGAACATTCCCCTGATAGCTCTGCTAACAAATCGTTCCCTCCTCTCTGCTGCCTCTTTTAAGCAGAGGCTGTTGTAACTGGCAAACCTGCTCACACGTATGTTCACGCACCAAGACAGAATAATAATTTTGAAGAATCCTTTCAGTGATTTTTACTACCTTAATGTAGTGAAACCAGAACTGTTAAAACCACAATTGTACTGATTATAGCCACTATTTAAGAGCACTGAGACATGCATGAACACTTGGGAGACTCAGATACTACGAAAAATTAACACATTAAAAGCCATGTGCCTTTGAAAGTATATAAATGCAATAGAGAGAACTTAACAGTGGAGTAAATAATAGGAAATCAGTTGAAACAATCCTTCTCTTCTCTCTGCTATCTCCTCTCATAACAACCCAGGCTGCATCTCTGGTGCCTGGTGCTCGGCTTTATATATGTTGTGTGACTGTGCTTATTTTCATTGTAGGCTAGGAATGTGGGATTGTTCTTACTTATCTTAGTCTTACCTATTTATTTATCTCAGTCAGCATGAGTGAAAGGTGTACTTTAACCCTGTGATATGAAGTTGCCCTGCTAGTGAAGGATTTAGCCTGAGGGAAACCATTGCAAGAACTGGGATTTCCTCTGGTCCCCACAGGTTATCTTTGGGCCACATGCAATTCTGCAATGCAAGTTTCTTTTGAAGACTGGTGTTCTTGTGTTTGCTCAGGTACTGAGAACACTACCTTAAAAACCACTTCCCTACGTTTTTTCATATGATGACATTGTGAATACATGCTGCATGCAGGAGGGCCTGAAATGAGGATCTGTGAAGCAGCACACGTTGCTAGAAAAACATTGGAAGAGTGGGTTCACTGGGAAAAGTGAGTACAGCCTGTCCTGCTTGTGTTTCCCACTGCTGTGGTCTCCATCCCACCAAAAGACCCCTGGTTTTTCTGGGAAGATCTCTCATTTTCTCAGCACAGAAAGAAAAGACTGTGGCCTACAACAGGAAACTCTTGGCTCCTATGAAGTCAGGGACATTTAGGTCCTCAAATAAGTCTTTAAAAATCTCACTTAAACTGTCCTCAAAAGAAGAATTCGGATGTTTTTGAAGAGCTGTCATCAGGAGCTTAAAATCCCATTTCACTTTCTGTAGCAGTTAGGGAATGATTAATACAAGAAATGTCATTGCTGTAGGGAGCATTTTTAAGTAAAGAGGCTGCCTACTACAATAGACTTTTGCAAAGATGAACTTCAAATATAAATCCTTATAATGGAGGGGATAAGTATTTATATAAATTCTTTCTCAGATGTCTAGGTGGTTAATAAATCTAACAGTGGTATTAACATCAGAGGGTATTGATCCTTCTACTTTGGAGGCTATATATTTGCATTGATTTTCCTTTTTGTCCTTTTTGTTTGTGCATCGGTGACTCTTGCTAGGTGAGTTTGCTTGACCATCATTTAACAGTTTTAAAATAAAAATTTGAATCCAGAGTCTGTCCAAGACATATAAGGTGTTCATTTTAGGGTATTAATTAGAACCCATTAATTATTTTGTCTTGCAGTGAAGTGGATTATCTGGCATAAATTTATTAGTAAATTGTATTTATTTCTTACTTCTCTATTGTACATAACTGTGAAAAACTGTAGCATAACATCTGGTCTGCTAAAAGGTAGGAAAATGATAACCTAATCAGTATACCATACCTTTCAGACCTTTTCAAAATGTAGATAAACATGTGCTGCATAATGATAAGACATTTTGGGAAATAATTGATCAATTAGACCTTTTTTTCTCCCCCTGATTGAAACATGTTTATATGTATGATATAGGCTCTGGGAATGATTATCACAGCAGTGAAAGTTATGCCACTTATGCAGATGATGTACTGCTGCAATCCTAAGCATTGCCATTGTGTCATGTAGCTCCAGGCTCTTTAAATGACTTTGAAATGATAAAATCACTGTTCTGGTGTATTACAGGAGCTAAAATGAGACCCCAGTGGTTTCCATGCAAATCATCTCTTGTGAGAAATTTGTCAGTGTCAAAGTTAAGTCTGTTGAATTCAATGTCCTCCAAATGAAAGTTTCATTAAATGCTTTTTATTACACATAATGGCCTATTTTACAAGTGTCTTATCTAAAGATATAAGGAGCACTAAGGTATAAGAAAATATTTCTGGTCATAAACAGCCTGCTGATAACCACATTTTCTAATATATTCATTTATAGAATCTAGAATGAAAATTCTGTTCCCTTGGCACACAATGGATTGCATTTCTAACAGTCTGTCAATTTTACAAGCAGAGACCTGCCATTGCCTCAAGAGGAATTCTTTTCACCCTGTACAAGCAAGGAGGATTTGGAAGATTCAACAGGCAGACAGGGACAAAAATTTACATTGATGCAGATCTTGTGTTAGGAAGTGTGGTTTAAAGTGCTCCAGGTTAGGACAGTGAGATTTATGGTGTGAGATTACAGATGTCTCCCCGTCTCCAGTGGCAATCAGATGTACCCTATTCTGAAGTATACTTAACATCAACCTGTACAAACTGGCTAATTTATGTTGAGTTCATGCAGGGGGATTACAGTCACCTACAGGTAACATGAACTGTGACTGACATTTATGGTATATAATTAAGGAACAGTGAAGAATTACCTTGTGTTGTTAAAAGGTTGTGTGTTGTCTCACTCAACCTTCCCTCTCACATTTAACAATGGATACATGCATTGTTTCTCTCTGCTATTTCCCTTTGGAGTGTGATTAACTTCCACAGAATGTTACTCAAAATCTTCTGACTATATGTCACCTCCAGACAGCCCTTGGCTTAAAGGCATTACATGTAAACATAAATTTTCATCTAGTCTCAAAGGTTTTCCAGGCTTTTTTAGGGCTTCTCCACCCTATTAGCTGTCACCTAGATTCAGTATACCTTAATTGTCACCCTGTATGGAGTTTCTTATCTTTTTTCTTTTCCATATCTTTCAGTTCAGGGAAGCTCTCAGCTTTCCTTCTTGTTTCCTAGAGTCCACTCTGAGTGGATGATCCCAGGAAGGTCCATTGCAAATGGCTTTCAGGATGATTTTTGGTTTTTCTGATCCCCAGGATTACCTTCCCATATGGTATTGTTTCATTTGTTTGCTTGAGAGAAAGTTATCCCTGGCATCTAGTAGATGAACCCCCAGCTCTCTTACAGGATGAATTGACTCCATAGGAGAAAATTACTGATCTTGTGACAGAGAGAGGGAAGATAGAAGAGAAGATCAATAAAAATACATCAACACAAATTTAAAAACCCCTGCTAAGAGTTTCAAATGCTATTGATATTGGCTGATATTGATGTCTTTTGGACTGATATGCAAAATTAACTTCTTGGATTCAGTAAAGGAGAACAGATTGAAATGATGTGTCCTTTGATATTCTGAAGGCCAAACAGATGATCTAATGATTGAGTAAGATCTTAAAATATACAGAAGGAGGTATCTGACTTGATAAAACAGTCTGTAGACTCCAGATGATGCTGTATACATATATATATACACACACATATATAATCATATATCTATAACGCCATGAATTTTATTTGCATTTCATATATTATATACCCCAAGTTTCACATCAAAGAACAAGCTGAAAATAATATGTCTACCCACTTGTTCTGGTTGCTCTAGCTTATATTTCAGCTCTTCATTTGTGTCCTCATCAGTAACTGAGATGATGAAAGACATCTCAGTTCCGTGAGACACAGAGGGCTCATTAGCCAAGGGACCATTTGTATGTCTGGTGACATCCATTTATTTTAACAGCTTTACCTATTGCTCACTGGAATGAAGTAAATGACTTTAGAAAATCAAAACGACAAATCAGTGGCAATTGTTCTTTAAAAAATCCTGCCTCAGCCAGCAAAAAACAAGATAGAAGATAGGTAGTTCATGCTCTGGTCCCAACACAGTTCAAAACCAAGCACCTGTCTCTGATTTCCAACAGTGTACAGCACAGCTATTCCCTCGTTCCATAAATTCTAGAGGAGTACTAACATAAAACTTTACTGTGATCATAATTAATGGCCCTTCTTATCTCGCCATCTCATTCAATCAATTATTTTATTATAGTAATGTGAGCATTATCTTTTATGAGTGGTATTTATTAAATACAAATTTAAGTGGCACAGTAAATCTTATCTGCTCACCTTTCCTATGCTTACTTTTACAGTGATGTGTGAAAATGTTGAAAGCTGTTTTGTATCAGCATTTTGTCTTTTGAAACTCTAATGAGAAAATAACTTGGTTGGAGCCATATTTTTAAGATGGAACACATGCACAAAACCAGATTGTTGTAGAGAAATCAGACACTACAGACAAACCCACCTGGCAGGCAGAAAAAAGCTGGCTGAACAAACATATTGGATCATATGAGTTTGCAGAGCAGTTAACATGCACCAAGTGCTTTTTGGAATCTGTACATGTACACAGTGTCATCCTGCCACTGGCTGCCACACAGCTGAGCCTTAAGCCCATTATCTTTTCTAAATTCCATCTTCTAATTCACCCTTTGTGTCCCTATGCCTACTAATGAGATAACACTAGGTCTGCCTGACTCATGGTCTGGGGAGAGTAAGTACCACCCACACACCTTTCCTTAAGTCAACATATGAGGACAGCAATATTTAAAATAGAACCTTTTGATTCAGCTTGGCATTACATGCTGCTCAGCTCTTAAAATGTAACTGCAAAAATGGTGCTATGGGATTCCACATTCATCATCTCTTGATGGCCTCTATGTCTAATGAAATCAGATGGTTGTCATAAATGCCAGCTCTGCAAACTCCACCTGGGAACCAAAAGTCAAGCATCTTTTTTTCTGACCCATCCATTATGACCTAAGACACAAATTAGGACAGAGTTTTCTCAGCAATTCTCTCAAAGGTGAGAACATGAACTTGAGGGTGCCCACAGCTGCTAAGCCTGTTCTCTGGTCTTGACTGGATGGGGTATCATGCAATTCTTTCTAAAAATGAATTTTCCAGAATCCCACTGCTATGATCAGGATAAGAATTTCAGAAAGAATTACAGCCAAAATATATTTATAGCCAGGTTAAAACAATTTGTTCTCATGTTAACCTTCTTCTGTCTTTTGTATAAGCATTTCATTTTCCAGGTGCTGAGCAGAGCACGATTTGCCTGCCTCATAGGCCAAGATCCAAACCAAGGCTTTGGCTCTTTGACCCTTCTTACCAATGCTTTTTTGGGTCCAATTATAACACAGTCAAGCACAGGCCCAATTGGGAGGCAACAGCTAACAGCTGAGAAACAATAAGGAACAGATTTTTAAATTACCACATGGAAATAATTTACCTCCTCCCTGCTGAGATCAGCATCTGATTCAATGAGCAGTTCTCTCTTACTATTATGGCCTAAATTAACTCTAGTGACTTTGTCCTGTGACATAGAAAAACTGCTCATGTTATCAGTTAGTATTAGCCAGAAGGAAACAAAGCACAGCTCCACCCATCATATAGAATCCCACTTTAACAGCATTCATAGTACACAAATGAGGAATAAGGACATAGCCATCTATGTAGTGAAACAAAGAAAAAATATCATCCCAGAAGAAAGGCTCTTTGTTGCTCATATTGTCATCTGCAGCCTTCTGTGCTCACCTTTCTTGTGCCTGTGAATGTGTTGAGTACAAGGAATTGCCATCCAGTCAGACTCACCTCAGTCCCTGGAAAGGTGATGGAGCGCCATCTCTATCCACATCTGAAGTGATATGTCCAGTTCTGGGCTCCTCAGCACAAGAGAGACATGAAGTTCCTGGAGCAGCTCCAGCAGAGAGCAACAAAGATGATTCAGGGATTGGAGCATCTCCCTTACAAGGACAGGCTGAGGGATCTGGGCCTTTCCAGCCTCAAGGAAAGATGACTGAGGGAAGACCTCATCAATGCCCATCAGTATCTGAAGGAGGGTGCCAAGAGGATGGAGCCAGGCTCTGCTCAATGGTGCCAAGCTACAGGACAAGAGACAAAGAGAAGAAACAGATGCTCAAGAAGTTCCACTTGAATATCAGGAAGCACTTCTTTGCTAGACAGTGACTGAGCATTGGAATAGGTTCCCTAGAGAGGCTATGGAGTCTCCCTCACTGACGATGTTCAAGAACCATCTGGATGCAATCCTGTGTGCCATGTGCTCTAGGATGGCCTTGGACCACATGAACCCACTGTGGTCCTTTCCCACCTAACTCATTCTGTGATTCTGCTAAAGTATAAAATCTAGTCTTACTACAGCATTCCACAATAACATAGCTTTTTTTGAAATTAGGAGGGTATTCTCCTCAGTGCATTACATTTGTGAATCACTTTCATCCTGGAATTAGATAATATACCTATCTTTCTCTATTTCATATTTCCTCCTGATAACGACAAACTTCTGACAAAATGTTATTTTTTTAGACCTTGGGTCCCTTGTGCCCTGCTGTGTTTACTGTAATCTATAGGTCTTCTTCCCCTTTATGTCCTGCATCTTGGTTATTCTTTTGGCATATAAAAGCATAATCCTTTGTGGACTTGATCTAACTACAGTCTAACACAACAATGTGAGCTAGATCCTTTGCAAATGTCTTGGGATTTTGCTTATGTGTGATATCACTCCTCATTTAGTATATCAAGCCCAAAGTTATTTGGTTGTACAGCTTTGGACCAGACATGGCTTACACCCCATCAGCCTGGATTGAAGATAGGGCAAGCTGTCCTTTTGCTGTAAAAAGCTGATTCAGACAGATTCTGTGATGATTAGGTTTGTAGCATCAGCAAATTTCACCTGTGCAATTGATTCCAAAAGCAATGTCTGTGGGAGTCCACAGGTAGCCTTTCTGCAGACTGGTAATTCCCTCTTGAAACAATCAATTTTCTTGTCTTCTTTATTCTAGCTATTCCCCACCTTCTACCTCTTGTACTGATTCCCATTTTATCTAGCCTAACTAATAGTGTCCCATGTGGGACTATATTAAACGATTTACTGAACTCTAAGTAGATTAGATCTTTTGTTTATAAGATCAGTTAGCTTATCAGGAGAGCTATAATACTAGTCAGGCACAGATAGTTTGCTAAACTGTCCCATTTTCCTTATTTATCACTTTTCTTCATTTAGCAGCTTTTTGTTTGCTGGTATTTAAGAGCATTGAAGCCCTTAGCTCAGCAGCTCAGCATTTATTCACATGCTATATGAGCTATACCTGTTTTGTTCCAGTCATAAAAATGTTTCTTAGATTGCACAAGTCTAGTTAAAACTCCCTGCTGCTAGACTTGTAATGCTGGGCCAGATGTGAGTTATCTGGTTCTTCAAAATTGGGATAGCACTGCACTTTTTAAGTATTTCTTCTACACAGTTATTTATTATTTCCATAGCATCACTGGTCATCCTGCCTTTGTTCTCTGCATTCAAGACCATTATTATCTTTATTGAAAATTGAAGCAATTCAGTTTTGGTGCCCTCACAAGATTGTCTGAATCTCTACCAATATAGATTGCAGATAGTTGCAACCTTTTAGGATTGCTGTCCTTTTATTCATGTGGTAGTAGAAAATTTCCCCCATTTGTTCCAGTTTCATTACAGATAAGTGAATCCAGACCTGCAAAGCAAGCAGGAGTTCACAGGGCTGAGGATGATATTCTTGTGAGTTAAAAAAATCTGAAACCTTGATAACAGCAGACTTCTCACAGAAATTGTGCTGCTTTTGCTGTCACATCTCATTTTTACGTTTAAGCTGATGTCTTTGAGCTGCAAACAGATAGAGAGTCAGCTGTATATCAGAGAGGGATACAGAGTCAGCAGCAGAGTAATGTTGATTAGAACATGATAAAACATCAGGGGAAAGGCATTAGAGAGAAAAGCAGCAAGTAAAATTTGGATAAGAAGCCATTGATCTAATTCTATATATGACATAAAGCAGGTCCATGGCAGAACCAGGAACAGAGGTTGAGCTGCCAATACAACTTCATGTTCACCACTCCACAGTACTGCTTCTTTTCAGGCTGTTGCATCAGTCCTGGTTAAAACTTATAATGGATAGAGGCAGGAGAGCAGGGTATGTAGAAGGCTGGGCTGGCAGAGCAGCTGTCCTGATTTGCACATCTTGCAGTGACACGTCACGAGGGCTTTGCACAAGTCTGTGTCAGCGGTCATAGTGGCAAGAGTGGCAATACTTCCCTGGACAGAGCAGAAGCTTTCCTCCTTAGTTTCATAGCCATTGACACTCATCCTACTGCCCCTGTGCTCTTCTCTTCTGGTGCCCAGACCACAAAGCCATCATCATTTTGTTTATGCATAGCTAATGCTCAGACCTTCCTAGCTTCTCTGCACCATTATCAAAGCTAGCCTAAAGCACCCCCCTAAGCTTCAGGCTTTTATTGTGGCCTTTGGATATAATTTGAAGATGTGAGGGGTTTTGTTTGTTTGTTCCCTCTAAAGCTAATTCTGTGCTGTTGTTGCTGACCCGACCCCCTCCATACTGCGGGAATCCCTAAGTGGCACAGCTCTCTCTGATCTTTCTCAGAGGGTTTGTATTTCTCCCATGGAATGATGCTCTTACTAATAAACATGAGACTTAATTTGAACTTCAAATAGTAGGAAAAGAAGCCATTCCCAGACTGTTAAAGCAAGAGAGAATTAAACAGGACAGTATCCTACTGGAGCAGAGGAAGGCCTCAGTAATTAGAGAGATGCAAGGCCTCGGGTGTCACAGCACAACAAAACAGCGTCTCCAGAGGTTGCTTCCCCATACAAAATAGGATGAAGTGTTAATAAAAAATGTGAGGCTTAATTATGATCACAAATACTGAGAGAAGAAATCAACTCCCAGGCTGTATAATTATAATAACATTAGAAGCTCAAATACTTAAAAAGTAGCAGAAATTGTGGTGTGTTTTTATCTGGACTTGCATGGAAACAACATACTGTCCATAAGTGCAGGAGTCCAAATGATTTTTTGCTTATTTGACATTGTCTTGGCTGAGGCTAAATGACGAGCTTTCAATTATGGTCATGCTTCTCTTCAGCTCAAAGGACAGAACCAGGCTCCTGTAGCCCACTCTCCAGCATGTGTGTGTCACTGGGGGGCAATAACCTTTATAGCAAAGTCAGTCTTTCTGAAAAGTAGAAAATAAGGTGTCTAAAAACCAAACCCTGCCTAGGCCTCAGGCTTTTATTGTAAAGTATCTTCTCATGTTTTCACCAATTTCTGGCAGTCTGGGAGAAAATCAAAACAAATTTACAGAGATTTATGTTAGCTTGAAAAACTTCAAAGAGAAGAGTACATAGGAATTCTAGAAAAGAAGAACCTATGAGGTCAAATTCAAGGCTGATACTTGCAGTGAGGAAATGAACATTATAAATAATGCAGGCATTGATCTACATGTCACTAACAGTTAAGCTTGGTTCTCAAAAAGGACTTGTATTTCTACCTCACAAGTGTATTCAAAGCAGTTTTAAAGCAATTTTGTTGCTTTTCTCCATCTGCATCTGAGAAGCCATGGGATGTTAAGGAAGCCTTTTGTAAGCAGAAGTAGCAAAAGCTTCATGTGTTATAAGCATACAAAGGAGTAATATTGGGTCAGAACAAAGACTCATCTGGATTGTATACTTTATTTTCTGATAATAGGTCTATTAAGATTGTCTCAATGTGGATACAATAGGGAAAAATACAAAAGCATAGCAGGTAGGAGATGATAATGTTCCAGTAAATTCTACCAGTCCTGATAAGGACTCATTATTTATCTTTTAAAAATACCATGCTTTGAACTCTTTTATGAAAAATTGTCAATTAATTTTGTTTTGACTTTCACAATATCCTGTGGTAGTGATATTGAAATTTTAATTGCATTTCACGAAGAAAAAAAAATAATATTTTTTTGAACATGTTTTATCACCACTTCTTTGGATAGTTCTCGTCTTGTACTCAAGGAAAAAACAATAACCACTCCTGTCACAATTCTGTTCTAATTAAAGTCTATAATTTAATAATGTATCTTTTAATTTTTTGGCTCTAAGTTGTATTGTATTTATTCTGTCCTGGCATGAGATAACCAAAACTGCATGGTGTGATGCCAACACAGCAAAATCTCTTTGATGTGACCAGATAAACAGCAAGTTCTGCTTGGGCTCTGACAATAGCCAATGTTGGAAACTTACTACTGGTCAACAGCTAGGATTTTAAAAGGTGCTTAATATAGCCTGTCCCATCTAAGTCATGATTCCTTCCTCCCTGTTTTGTTAGCAGAGGGGGGAAATTGAGCCACAGTACTTGAAAATCCAACTCCTCCCCTCAGGTTTTTATGGGAAGCCACTGATCTAAAATGAATCACTGGAAAGGTACTCATAATTTTAATTTCCCATGACACAGTTATTGAGCTTGAATACACAGTTCATTGCTCATTCTAGTGCTAACTTCACAGTGTATTCACAAAATTTCACAAAAGGGGCAAATTTATTGACTGGAGAGTTAAAAAAAAATTCTTGAACCAAAACTGTTTACCAAACAAGAGGAATTCACTGAGAACTCAGGAGAATTATGTGAGAAATCTCTGCAGGATACCTAATGCAATGCTATCACACCAATAGTTTTCAGAGCTGCCATCACAATGGGCCATAAATACTTGTTGCTGCCTACTGTAGAGCTTTAGCAACCCGAGGCACATTAGTGTGTTTCCTGAGGGTTATTTTAGGGCAATCTCAAACTGTGGATATTTCAAAAGTGACCAAAACTTTTGGCCATGATGACACAGATTATTTTGTCTCCCTGATTATTCCACTGGGATGGATTAATGGTGAATTCATCAGCCCAGGACATCCCAAACCATAGCAACGTTGGCTATGTGTTACAAGTCATCCGCCCACTGTTTCAAACATGATGAAGGAAATGTTCCTCAGCCCATCACTGTTTTTGTAGCTGCAAAGACATCTGAGTTGATGTGACCAAAGTCACATCACTCCTGTGTTTTCTTAAAGCACTGTTGTTATAGGATATTCACAGAGAAAAGCAACTCAAAGTGATGGTACTCTACCATATTTAGAAGTAACAAATATCAGGGGGTTTTTTTGTTGCTGTTTTCTATAGTGGACATTTTCTTTCAAATTATCCTTAATGGAAGCAAAATTGATGGAAGTGAGATCATTAAGTGAATCTATTTGCAGTGAAGTTTTTAAGAGAAAATATATCACAAAAGATAAGGTAAGTGCCATATTAGAGCCATAAGCTGAAAATAAGCATTGGCCAGCATCAGTTTAAAATTATCAATAGAATCAGTGCTTGTATTTCAGATTTTTCTTGAGGTTAAAGTTCTAAAACTTCTACATTACAAAATTGTCAAGGCACCCAGCTGTGCAGATAGGAGCATGCTGGAAGTATGGAAGTATACTGGACTTTTAAAAAGGTTAATTATTAAATAAATATGCTTTGAAGATATTATTATTATTATTATTATTATTATTATTATTATTATTATTATTATTATTATTATTATTATTACTATGTTGTTGTTGTTGTGTTGTTGTTGTTGTTGTTATTAATTTTGTATATTAATTAAAATAAATTATTTTTCTTCTTACATACTCTTCATACCCTGGCTTCTCTGTGGAAGTGGGGAGGAGGGGTCATGCCTTGTCTTAGCTCCATGTGTTGATTTATGCAAAATATGGCCTTAATGAGAACAAGGCATGTGTGAAGTTTGAATATAATTCATTAGGTGAGGTAACCCCCATAGGAATTTTTGGACTATTTAATACACATGAAAACTGCAGTCTGCTTTGTCTTCCCTGGAACATTACCTCAGATTTGTGCAAATTTGTTTGCTGATGTAAGTTATCAAAAAATATCCCCTTAGTGAAAATACAGAGACTCTCCTATGAAAGACAGACATCCAGAAAAGAATTTGATGCTTGATGACCCTGATAAGCACCTAAAACCTTTGAAAACTCTCTTGAAACGACTGAAACCTGGACAATATCAGGAGCAGTGTCTGCCTCCATGGCTTGTATCTTGTACGTGCCCTCTGCTGAGCCTCCCACTTGTCAAAGGCTCTTACCAACATCTTCATGATTCAAAGAGTGAAGTCCCTCTCTGCTTTCAAAGATTTGTAAAGATTCTGCATTAGCAAAGAGTAACCTATGAACTAGTGAGAGATGTGCCTTCCTCCTTAGACAAACCAAAACTCTTGAGAGAAGGCAGTTCTGTATATTTCTTACTGTCAGCTCGTTGTCAGGGTTGGTGTATACAGGTTTATCAATTCAGTGTGAAGGGAAATTCAGTTTTTCTTTATGTCTACTAATAGTTCTATTTTTAAAACATGGTGAAATGTGACTAAATGTAAGCAGTTGTTTCCTTTTCACTTGAAAATTATATAAATCTAAAAGCTATTGAACTGTTAAAAGATCTATGCATAACTGATGTGAATTATATTAAGGGCAGTACACCGCATTTATTTTTTATGACCCAGATAGCACATGTACAGGCAAAGATTAGCAGCTGAAGCTATCCATTTCTAGATGTAAATAAAGCAATGAATGGAATCACAGGTTTTCACTTTTTTTGACTGCTATCATGAATATTGTAATGTCAATGTTCCAAATGGAAAAATGGTGTACTCTGGTACATTATGTGTAATGTCTCTGGGGGCAAAAACTTTGAAATTTTGTTTCTTTATCCAGAAAATTTGTCTAAGTAGATGAAGAGTTGAAGACAGGTCATTTTAACCAGGTACTCTACAGCATGAAAAACTGTGTGTGAAGCACTTGGCAGAAGCAGTGGGATAGAAACTGAGAAACTCTTTAGGATGACTGCCTGCTAGAGATGTGTAATTGCTATAATGCAGAGATTTTGGGGAAAAACATGGAGGCCAAATTCTGAACTGTACTGTCATATTATGCAGCAGTTAAAAATAACAGTATGACCGCCTCTAAATATAGAATGAAAAATTCTGTTTCTTTGGGATGTAGCCATGCTTTTGGCCTTAGTATTGCAAAATGATTTTGAAAAAACCATAAACTTGGGAGACTGCATGTACTGTGGATTAGCTGTAACTCTGTCTTATTACAAAGAAAGACAATGATGGTGTTTTATACCATGTGTTGTTGAAGTCAGCAGGCATTTTACCACTCATTTCTGTAGAACGGAAAATGTTTTAGGCCAACAATGAGCACTTTCAGAATCCCCCACTTGTTGTTTGTGTTTTGAATAAAATTAGTAACTTTTCAACTATGTTTCTGTATCCTTCCCTCCATACAGGGACCCTCGTCTGGGAGCAGTAAGAATAAATACTGACTCTGTTTTAATGTAGACACCAAACAATGGAGTATTCTATAGCCATAAAAATCTGGATACATTGAGGACATGTTAAACTGCTTATGCACCATAGAGGTTGAACTTAGCGTTTAAGAAGGGGGGATAATTGAAATGAATATAAGAAAATAAAAGCCTCCAGATTCTTCCTTAGCAATCAATAAATGAAATTCAACTGACATGTTAATGAGTAGGAAAACTACAGACAATAGGCATCAACCACCTCAGATTAAAAACCAAAAAGACAAAATATATTTAAATCTCACTTCTATTTCTTCTCTGGAAATATTGTACTGGTGTTTTCAACTGCTTTTCCAATGCTGACACAAAGAAAAAGATTAAATACATGAACAAGAGACAGTACCTATTCAATTGCAAAATATTATAGGGAAGAAGTGACATAGATTTGCAGAACTTTTTGTGCATGCTAAACACAGTGGGGCTTTATTGTATCTGACACTGTACACACATATTCTAAATGCTCTGAATGTTTTGTACTGGAAGAGCTGTCCTACTTAAACACACAACCATATGGTTAGGTAAGCAGAATTTCCTCATTTAAGACAATGACTTTCAACCTGTGCTACCCAACACTTGTGGAAACCGGTGTCTTCTGAAGTGACTTCAGAGAACAACGAAGAAATGGGATACCATCGATGCTATGTGTCTCAGAGGTGCTATTTCTGAAAACACTACAAACGACAAAGTCTGGAAATCACTGATTTAAGAACTTGTGAAAAGGATTTTCTGTGTTACAATCAATTTGCTTAGCATCTTGATGAAATAACCCTCATCTGCCAAAAACTGATACAGTGACACTTGTTTGCATTTTTTCTATAAGCGTATGTGTACTGTCATGTGGCAGGATAGTAGACATGGGCTAGACATGTTCATTTCTGTATGAAATACCCAAGGATTGGTAATAGCAAGCTGTTACAGAAGCTTTGCATTTACCTGGACAAAATGTACATTTATAGGGAAAGAAAGAATATTCACATATATTATAAGATTTTTTTTTAGAAATAACTAACAAGCTTTTGAACCTGGGGGAAGCTTCAATTTCAAGGTGAAATTAAGTCAAACTGTGTTTAGGAAATTCTTTATTCATATTTTGCAGTTGTCAGCTTCTTGATTGTTTTGCGTGTTTCTGAGAAGCATCTGAACCTGCCTAGTGCTGAAGTCAGAGAACTGTCCTAATTCTCAAGGACTCAGTTTCTCAAGTAGGAATTGCTGTGTTTCAATAAACAGCTTTAAGTGGCTGGGCAGAGGGATCAGAGCTACCATTTACTCATTTTTTATATACTGGTGCTATGCAAACATATGTATAGTAGACAAACTTCATTGCCCAAGAAAATGCAATTCATCTGAGCAAATTTAGATATTTAGAATGCAAGGATCTACATCTTCACTTATAATCTAAAATAATTTTAATCAACGCAGGAAAAGACAATTCTACAGAACAATTTGCCATTCCCTGGTCTATGTGCTTAAAGCAGGGCAGAGGCATTTTACCCTAACAAGCCTATTACTCACTTTGAGGTTAAAAGGGTGCCAGGGTGACTCTCAAATACATCTCATCCTCTCTGTAATATTGCTTGCATAGAAAGCAGAGAAGGGATGGAAATTCATATGCAAGTATATAAATATTTCTAATTGTAGTTGCTAATATCCAACAATGAAGAGAACTGTAAGTGCAGATCTCAGTATCCCATCAGTCTTCAATGACTAAGAGACTCTTACATGTACCAGGTTCTCCCTCACTTCATCTCAGTATGATTTTATTAACTTCTAAAAACACTTCCTCTTCAGGAAACAGGCACTGAAAGTAAACAGGGCTTGGGTATGACTTGCTGTATTATTGGGTGTTGGAAGACAAGTGACCTCTGGTTTGTCATTATCTAACTCCCAACAAGGAAAGTACAAAGCATGACTTCCTAATATAAGCACAACACAAGAAACACACCTTCCTGTTCATTGCAATACACAGAAACCAAACCCACCACAATATCCTTGTTCACACAAGACAGCTGCAAAGAGACAATCCCCATCAGTTTGCAAATTCTTTGATTTGTTTAGGGTTTTGAATTGTATTCTGCTAATTTCCAGAGCTTTTACTATTCATAACTGAACTCCATTAAAAATCTAGTCTTTTATACTCCAAGTAATCATCTAAATTCCTAGCATTTGATCAATTCTAAAAACATTGAGAAAAATCAGCCTGATGTGTCTTTGAAGCACTGGGGGATTAAGGGGAAGAAATTAATATTTTTAGAGTAATTCTGCTCAGCCAGCACCCTGGTATATCTGGATTTTGTTGAAATGGGAGAGTGAGGGAAGCATGTGAAATAATTACTCATAAATATCCCAAGGAAAACAGTACCTTTGTCACATATTCTGCAAAGAAATATTTTTTCTATGACCATCTTCCCCACTGTTGTAACCAGTCTGAAGGATTCCCATTCGGCTGTGAATGGTATTTCACTCAAACCCTTTCCGTTTACTTGCCAGGTAATTTTTCCCAGCATAGTTACCTGCAGAGATGACCCTTGATTTCAAACACTACTCCCAAACACAAACACAGCTGGATGTCAGAAGAAATCAGCCCAAAACAATGTCTAACACATATTTGAAACCCCTACATATTTTGACTTGCATTTTGATGCCAGTCTGCACATCAGACCCAAAAACATTTCAAGAAAAGAGCAGTACTGAATGACAGAATCATATTTCACTCACAGTAGGTTGTCCTGGACTTCTTTTCCCTTTAAATATATTCTCTAACCTTTAATGTGTAGGATCTTCTATACCACTAAAAATGCTTTCCAAGGGATTAGACTACTGTTTATTTCAAGGACTGAACAATCCAGTTTCTCTGAATTTTTTTATTTGGGTAATTATGTCAGAAAAGTCATTGAGCTAACTTGTTTACTTATTTTTTATTTTTTTTCACAGTTTTACTAGGAACATTCTTATTGAATTTTCAGTATTTTAAATCAGTACCTGAATTCTAACCTAAGCCCTTTCAAGCCAGAAGCTAAAAGATAAGACTGCATACTGAGTTAGCCTGAATGGATATCTCTTCAGAGAGAGAACTTACAATCTTTAAGGTCACAAAATCCTTGGTACCAGAGAAGCTTGTATTTAATCTTGGAATTGTGCTTGGCAAAGAGAATGAAATACAAGAATAAGCAAGCGTAGATTCCATTGCCCATGGTGTGTGTTCAACTCTTCTGCCTTATTCCCTAGAGTAAACGAAAAAAACCCTTAGATTTGTTTGTTTGTTTGTTTGTTCGTTTTACTTGGGGAATAGATTACAGTAATTTCACAACTATAAAATGCACCCTTTTGACTAAAATTTTGGTCCAAACCCGGAAGTGCACCTTATACTCCAGAGTGCCTTATATATGGAAAAAGTTCAAATATTTGCCAACCTGGAAGGGCAAGCCGAACTGCAGCCAAAACAAACCCCAAACACTGATAAAGTGTCTCGGGTTACAATACAGGATGTGATCAAAGTACAGTAATTTCACGACTATAAGGCGCACCCTTTTGACTAAAATTTTTCCCCAAACCCGGAAGTGCACCTTATAGTCCGGTGC
>PYHW01010455.1:51313-92486 GCA_013186435.1 Turdus rufiventris
ATGAACGATGTCATACCTATGAAACAAAAGGTCAGATTCAAACCACAATTTAAGTGCCAGAAATAAGGCTTCCAAGAAATTTTCAGCTGTTTATGCTCCAAATTTCAATTTTGGAAAGCCCTTTCAGCTGCCTGCTGACATTAGCAACTGAACTCTGGAGGGCCCCAGTTGTAGTGTCCTCTGTGTGCCCCGAGTCACACCCAAGGATCTCAGGTGGGCAAATGATTCCCTAAGCCCCGGATAAGGCACTCCTGGCATAGACACTGGGCTGCTGTCTCCAGTTTGTCGCTGTACATGAAGTGTTACTGACAGAATCACCAAGAGTCTCCAGAGCAGAAACCTGGCTGGTTAATCAAGATCCCTGGTGCTTTCCTGGGTGATGATTTCAACAGTCTCAGGTCTAAATTTTCTATCTTCAGAAGAAGTTCTCTGGCTGTTGGCTGCAGCATTAAAAGGGGATGCTATGGTCACCCCTGACTCCTGTACTTTGAAGCAGAACAGACCTGTGCTCTGCACTTGGGAAAACAGAAGAAAAGTTTCTGTCTTAGGAGTGACCCCTACATCTGTTGCAAGAAGCACAGCCCTGTCTACCTGAGAGAAAGGTGCTACAATAAATCCCTGCCCTCTGCAATCCTTTTGGGCTTGTTTGGACAGTCCTCAGACCAGGGTGTGACCCTATTTGGGGAACACTATAACACATCAGGACACTGGGGACTTAAATCTCAATAATTCAATAAGTCTGATAAATTGCTTTTCCCAGGCTGTCTTCTGTTTTACTACCTGGAAAATGGCTTAAATAAAGTTGCTCCACTATTTCCCTATTTAAATGCAATGAGGACAATTATTGGAGAGCTTTGTCAAATGGTGGGTGATACTATATGAATGTACAATTTATACATGTACACTGCATAGGTAAGATGCAATAGATACAATATTTTACCAAACATTTCACAGTGAAGTTTGTCCTAGATCAATTCTAGTATTTTTCTATGCATTTCTTTTTATTAGTAGTATACGTGTGACTGGACAAGCATACTGGTTTTCATGCATAGTACACTCATTTTACAGATGAAAAGTAAAATACATCTGTACTTGATTGTTGGACTATCAGGTTGGCAATTTCTCCCAAGTTATGTTTTTCTTTCCCTCCTCTGCAACCTTGGTTGCAATTCAAATCACCAGTCTAAAAAAAGACCCTCCACTTTTCTCAATATTTGTTCCTGACCATGCTGAAAGTGAAGGGAAGCATTAAAAAATTCATGAGAAAGCATATTATGATCCTCCAAGCTGGCTTGTCTGGGCAGAAGAATCCAAAGAGAGTAGTAATGCTCTAAATAAAAATTCAACATTTTCTTTGCTAATTAAAAGCAAACTATGCAATGTTTCTTGGCTAATGCAAACTGTGATTATTGTGCATAGCAACTTATAACAGGTTAATACTTCACTCTGGCATTCTTCTGTTGATTTTTACATGCAAAAGAGGCATTTAAAACAAATGTGTTCCCCCACAGTAACAATGAATCAAATACATACAATATACTTTAAAAAGCTGTTTTATACTGTCCTCAGCTTATCTCAAATGAAGTTCTTTTAAAAATCTAAAAAATATTTATTGCATCTTTAGGATTATAAAATAGTGTTTAGCTAAAAATAATAAGCGTACAGGTCCTATTGGTATAGCAATGAATAAGAAAATATTTATGTTCTCTCACATTACTTTTTTGGCAGAATCATTATTTTAGCATTTTTTCTTTGAATTTACTTTTTTGTATGCATGAGTAGAATAATACTCAACAGATAATGATATTAGTACTATTACTTATTATTATTAATATTAATTGTTATTTTTATTTATCAGCAGGTCTTGCACTAAACAAGAAGGGTTTGTTTCAGTAAAAGGACATTGTGTGGAAAATCTAATTATTTTTTGCTTAGTAGAGCGATTTCTCTGTTTATCACTTCTGGTTTTGAGTCTAGATTGTTCAGAGTTTCTGTTGTATTCCCTCTCCTCACATTTCCTTTTTAACTATAAATCTCACTCTTCTGCTATGCTTTCTTTTCTTGTGCTCTCTTTCTCTTTGTATTCTTGTTTCTCATCTGCTTAGCTAGAAGACCTAAAGAAACCACAATATGGTACATTCTGACTCAGCCCCTTTCAAATATGCTTTTCTCTACAAAACCGAAAGAAGAGAAAATTTAATCAGTTTTCTACATGTGTCCAAAATCTGGAGTATTACACAGGTGTAATGGCAATCCTTGAGCATCTGAATGATAGAAGATTTAGATTTTCACAGAGAAGCAGCTCATAATTTGGTAATGAGATTCAGCAAAACTCTCACCACTTCTTTTCTGTGTTAGTATGGCAGGGGTAAGTTTCAGACCATCCTTGGAAGGCATCAGACAATGCCAATACATATCTGTATCCTTCTTTATGTGATAACTTGGCAAAATCAATTTGCCAGTAGTCTCCAGGAAGATGTCTTTGTTACCCTTAGCACTACCCTTCTGCTCCTATCAGGATTGTTTTGATGACAGATTTCACATTTGCTCAATATAGACTGCACAATTTCGGTCATTCCCCTTCCTGTTACTACCTTTTTCAGATGTTTCAAAAGATTTTCTGTTTCCAAGTTTGTACCTTCATGTTCCTGCCGAGCTGTCTCCCAAGTCAGCTAACTTGTTAGCCTTTTTGTTTTGAATGGGAAGCAATTTGTTGTACCAATGATAGTGATGGACAGGTGATAATGGGCAGTAAATTGTATTTAGAGAATTTTGTGTGTTTTGGAGTTCTGTGGTTCAGCACTTCTGTCTATTTAAATTAACTTTTTATATCATGTTACTCAATCATTGCACAACTTGTGGACACACCTGCAAAACTGCCCTGTGAAGGAGGCTGCAGATGGCAAGCCATAAAACCATAAGGATCTCTCTCTCTGCAGTTTGCCATGCTTTTTCCTTAGCTCCAAAATTTGGAAGGTGTATAGTGATGTCAGTAAAGCAGTCCAATTGGGCTGCACAGCTTCCCTGAGTTCAGATTAATTGATTGAAGTGGACTGTCTTGGCTGCTCTTTCCTCACTCAGCTTACTGCCTTGCATGGAGTTGGTCCAGATATATTGTTCAGAGCTGGCTCATCTACACATAGCATGAAAATGTGCTGTGGCTCCTTAATAGTC
The DNA here is from genome assembly GCA_013186435.1 of Turdus rufiventris. NCBI lineage: Eukaryota > Metazoa > Chordata > Aves > Passeriformes > Turdidae > Turdus > Turdus rufiventris. The sequence goes on from PYHW01010455.1 coordinate 54,488, forward strand.
CTGGAGTGATTTTCTCCATATTGTGTAAAAATCCTCTGCCTGGGATGGGAACTCAGCTCACAGTCTGCGGCTCCCATCACAGTACTGCAAGCAGGAATCTATCCATTCTAGATTTTTAGCTGCTAAGTATGAAAAAAGCATCAACTATAAATGGAGATTTAATATAATTGATAATTTTTTATTCTGATCTCTTCCAAACTCCAACAAATGAGCTTTCTGCCATTAAAGCAAGTGAGTGTGTCTGATATTCTAGCTGATGGCCTCTGAAAAAAGACAGATGTGCAATCAATAAAATGTTTCTTCTCTCTAAGTGAGGCTAGGATAAAGTGTCACCATAACGCACAAATCTTCACAACCTTTTCAGCTCAGACATGCCCCATTAATAGTAAAACTAAAGCAAATAGAACTGAAGAATCTAGTTTCCTGAAAGATTGCCAAGATGTTTATTTGATCATTTAGACACTTCACCTGAGAAAATACAGGAATCACTTATCTGTCAGTAAATTAGAGGTAAAAGTATTGGTAATGATAAATTTAAGTATAAATCCTGGATGTCCCTAAAGAGGATCTTATTTTTTTTAATCCTATTTTTTTATTTAGTTTTCTCTGAATTTTCAACTTTAAGGCTTTAGATCAAAACAATTAAAGTTCCTTCCCTGTGGAGGAGTGACAGGCACAGTCTTATATTTACTGTTATTGAGAAGAAACTATTCCCTTTTTCATTATGCAAATAGAACCAGAAATAATTAGGAAGTATGGTAATAATATATGCAAATCCCAGCACTGACAATTTGTGAGATGTTCCTATTTTATGCGATAGCTTTTGACTCTCAAAGCACATAAATACAGCATGCTTTGTAGAGCTAGGAGGAAAAAAAACTGCAGACAATCAGTTACCTTCCTAAAANAAAAAAAAAAAAAAAAAGTAAAAAATTGTGTCTTAAAATTCTCTTAAATTTAGTGACAGACAAGAACAGATCTTTTGGATCAACTTGTCTCATTTCCTGGTAACAGGCTGCTGCCATGTCACATATTCCTTTTCTGCAAACTGGTGGAGAGTAAGCTTTTGCTTTCATGTCTTCTTCTGAAAAGTTTCTCATAAATTATTCATACTACACATCTTCACATTTTTTGGCAAAAGTTGGTTCCAGTCATGTGGACAATTTCATTTAGCATAAAAAATCCTCTTTTTCTTTCATGACTTATTTATGGGAGCAAAGCAATCAAAATGCTCTAAGATTCTATTTTTCTGTACTGACCAAGGTAAACTGTCTTTATCTTGCAGTTTGGTTCTTTCTGAATATTTTGACTTCTCTTCCAGTCCATATTGAATATGGAGGGATGGAAATTTCTGTCCAGAATCCCAGCAGGAATTTTTTTAGAGACTTGTTGATTTGCTGTAGCAGTTTTTTGGAAATAGTGATCTAATGCAATTTCCACTCATTACCACCTGTCTATAATGACTTTAGTGTGGTTGAACTTCACCTTTAACTGCACAACGTTCATTTCTATAACTGATAGGAGCCTTAAAACAGAGTGACAAACCCTGGGTGTCAGGCTCTGGATGAAGAATATCTCTGTCATACAAGGCTGAAGAGAGATGTCTGGAGGATGGGATTCCTGCATGGGGGTCTGACTGAGACCATGGTTGTGTGGGAGCCCAGTGTTACCTTGGAATACACAGTTGTGTTCAAAGATCAGAAACTCAGTAAGAGACGTTGAAGAATCAGAAAATGTGTTATGGAAATGATGGCTGCTTCCATGTGAATCTCTCAATAAGTGGGATTGAAAGGTAAGAAGCAAAAAAGTGGTCTACAGTCACCCTCTCCAGTTTTCCAGCCATCCTTATGTGGACTGAGAGAATAAATAAAAATCAGGCCCACTTGGTTCACACACTTGAGAACTATCAGGATTTAGCTCCTTATCAGCATTGCTCTCTCTGAGCATACATCATTCACATAATTCTTTTGTCAAATCCTGAGTCCCTGAAGGATTAGTGCTCACTTTTTAAAAACTTATGTGAACTCAAATTTGCATTTCCCATTCCACTCTTCTTCTCTAAGTACAACGTAATTCAAAACCATTTAACTGATATAAATTACATTTTAGAACTAGCTAGTTAATTATGCTAGAGATAGATATCTCAAAAAAGAAAAAAGATGGAGGAAAAGTAACAGATTGGATTCAATATAATGTAGTCCCTATATTAAAAAGAAGCTGTAATTTTTAAGCAATCTTTAATAATAAAGTCAGCCCTTCTGGTGTGGCTGAGTTTTATGCCAAATAAAGCAGAAGAAAATAACATTTTTCAGGTTTGGTAAAAAGAAAAATTGAAGTGTGGAAATACTGTGTATGTGCAGCTGAGTCAAACAATATTTTTCAGAATATTCAGCAACAGTGCTAAACAAAAACAAATGAAAATTACATTGTGCTGTTAGGTGAACCTGACATGCTCTGCTTTGTGGAATTTCTAACCTCTTTGTCTAACCTCAATTTTCTTTTGATTTCAGGCACTGTTTGCAAGGGACGTATTTTTCTGAATTAAGGTTTAGAAAATTCTCGTGGCCACCAAGGAGTGCCTCCCCTTTATCTCTTTTTGAGGTGAGAAGCAGATCACAGCATCCCAGTGAGGTTCATCTCAGCCTTGTCAAATAACTTCCTGCATCTCCTGATGGACATGAGAGTTCAAGCAGCACATGTAACCTGGCTGTCATGCTGGCAGCTAGACAGAAGCCTTCCAAGCTAACAGTGCCCTTTAGTGAAAATGTAGTATGGCATTTACTTAGCTGTGTATTTCAAGCAGTTTGTGTCTAAAAGGACAAGTGCTAGTTACCATCACTGAGGCCATTATGGTTGCAAATGAGATTACTACACTCTCACAAGGAGTTTAAAGGCTTACTCTGGCTGATTTCAAGGGGACTCCAGGGTTTAACTTCTTTAGACAGCTCTGAAAATTTTGTCCTGCTTAATTAATGTCTGTTCAGTGCATGTTAAAAATGTGTATAAATGTGTATAAATGTGATGAATTCTTGCTGCTCATAAAACATCTATGCATCAGGTTGAAAGGAATTTATGAGAACCACATAGCAAAGATTTATGAAGAAGTGATCAGATGCTTGGATGTTAATAATTTTATGCAAATAATTTACACACTGAAATAGAAATCACAAAATATGCACCTGAGACAAATAGTTCAAGTAAAAACAGTTGGATTCAAAAGCAGCAAATGTTTAGCTGATATGGATGAGAAAAGTTGTCATTTGGACCTAATGAAATTCAGTTTAAGATTACTTCCAAAAAAATCACAGAAAAAAATTTGAATTCCTAATTTCCTCAGCAGGGCTAAACAATGGATTAGGACTTAAGAATTTTTCCTCATAGTGATGCATCACCCTTATATGTATCACCCTGATTTCCTAAGCGTATCAGTAGAAGGTGTTGAGTGCTCAGCTGTTGAAAAATCAGGTCACCTTTGTAAAAGATTATGGGATATAATTCAAAAAAAGCTCAGCATGAAGTTATGAAAGCATAAAGTGTGGAGGTATACAAAGAGTGGAAGCAATGTAGCCTGGAAGCATACAGAAATATTATCCATCATCCAGGGAGGAACTTAGGCAAGCTAAAGCTGTAGCAAGAGATGTCAAAGACAAGAAAACCTTCTAAAAATGTGTAGCTGGCAAAAGGAAGAATAAGAAAACTGCGGGGCCCATTGCTCAAGAAGAAGAGGGACCTGTTAGGCAGGACATGGCTGAATACCTTCTTTGTCTTGGGTTTTACAAGCAGTGGCACACTCCAGGAGCTTCAGGTTCCAAAGGCTAGACATAAAGGATGGAGTGAAGAAATTGCTCAGGGAAAAAGAATAAGGTTACAGAATATTTAAGCAACTTAGAGATACATAAATTCATAGACCCTGATAGGACGTACCGATGAGTGTGGAGAAAGCTGTCAGATGTCACTGCAAAGTCACTCAACAACCTTTGATCAGCCATGATGACTGAGAGAAATGCTTGAAGTCTAGAGGAAAATAAGTATCACTCCAATCTTTGAAAAAGACAGAGATCTATAGGATAGTCAGCATCACCTCTACCCTTAGGAAGGTAAAGGCTGGAAAACCCTTCCCATGCACACGAGGAACAAGAAAATCATCAGGAATAATTAGCATTCATTCATCAAGAGGAAGCCATGCTTGACCAAGTTGATGAACTTGTGTGATAAAATGTCTGACCTGGCAGATGAAGGAAGGGCAGTGGACATTGCCTGCCTGGACTTCAGTAAGGCCTCTGAAACTGCTTCCCATAAGATCCTCATAGACAAGGTGTTCACAAATGGGCTGGTCAAGCAGACCCTGAGGGGGACTGAAACTGCCTGAAAACCACCCAGAGAACAGTGATGAGTAGCACAAGGTCTAGCTGGAGGCCAGGAGCTGCAGTGTACACCAGGAGTCCATGCTGAATCCAGTCCCTTTTAGCACCTTCATTAATGATTTGAGTGATGCCACAAACTCTTCTTCAAGGTTGCTGATGACAAAAACCAAGAGGAGTGGCCATCCAGAGGGCCACAAGAGGCTGGAGGAATCGGCTGACAGGAGCCTCATGAAGTCCAGCAAGAAGTGAAATGCCTTGCATGTGGGGAGGAACAACCCCATAACCAATGGAAAGCAGCTTGTCCTGATGGTGACCAAGTCCAACATGAGCCAACAGTGGATCCTTGCCACAAAGAAGGTAAATAGAATCCTGGGCTACTTTAGGTGAAGTATTGCTAGCTGATGGAAGGAGGTGATCCTCCCTCTCTATTCAGCACTGCTGAGGCCACTGTGGTGTTTTGCAGTTAAAAAAGAGAGTAGAACATACTAGACACATTCCAATGCGAGCCATCAAGATTACTAAGGGACTAGGGCAACTTCCCTATGAGAAGAGAGAGCAGAGACTGTTCAGATTAAAGAAAGGCAGACAATTCCAATAGTTATTATTTCATCCTTATTTCATTATTTATTTATTTATATAAGTTAAAAAGATTTTTTAAGAGCATAATGGATTTAACCATTGTTTTGTTTTGTTGTTTATGGAGTTTTTTACCTGTTTGCTCATCAGGGTCTTTTTTTAGCCATATTTTGAAAATTTGAATACAGGTAAGAAGTCCACAGTTGCTCTTAATTTAGGAATACTCAATTCTTTCTGAAAACCTTAAGAAAGAAAAATATCAGCTAAGAGACTGCATTTCAAATGATAGAATAATATTTAATGAGGATTATTCCTACTGTTAGATGTCAGTATTGTTTCATGAAAATCCAATTGGAAGTAGATTTCTACAGCTGTAAGCAAGACAGCTCTTCAACTGTGAAGTTTAGAAGAGCTAGCTGTTGGTGTTCAGCACCTCATCTATTAACAAGAGACTTTAAATTACATACTCAGTGGAGCAGTAATCATTAGAGCAGACTCAAGATACACAATAGAGATTTAATTTCACTGGAACGGTTCCTAATGCAATTCTGTGTGGTGCAGATTGTTTGACTTAGAATTTTGGGTAGGCCAAAAAAGGTATATGGAAAAAAAGTGGTGCTGTCTAAAAAAGAATCATTAGGATCCATTTCAAAAATTAAAATCACGTATGATATATGGGTTGGGCAGCCTGATTTTTTTTCAACACATAATATATTTAACCTTTATGCTTTGTTAATGTATTTGATTTTCTACTGTCTGTATAATGAAATGTCTTTTTCTCCTGAGCTTTGAACACTGCAAAATACCCTGGGGAGTTCTCCAAGGTTATTAGATCCATTGCTTAGCTGCAAGTTACTAGAGGCTACACTAACTCTCTCCTCTGTTTGGAAAGCTGCTATAATATTTCTGGTCTTGAGCAATGAATAATATGATTAGTACCTTAGGGAATGCAAACAAAAACATTAGCAAAGTACATTTTCCTATATTTAAGAGGGAAGCCAATCCTCAAAACAAAAGTTGCATGTTCTTGAACACTGTCTAATAACATTAACCTGAAATCACTTGATTTAATTGCCCTGTTAAGCAGTTTATTGCATTACTTATGGGATAACGGAATGAGTTCAAAGTGGGTTCATTGCATTATCTTATAAACAATGTACCACATCATTAAACAAGATGATAGAAATCAATGTATTTTATACGAAACAATTATGAAGGCTCATGTAAAGTCTCAAATGTGAATACTAGAAAGACCTCACTGTGACAAGGGAAAAAAAGGGCCTTTATGAGGATAAAAAGATGAAGCAATGTCAAACTATAATTCCCCAGAATCAGATTAGAAACACAATTCTCCAGAATTGTTAGTTTCCCTGTAGTCTTACACACTGCCCTAAGCCTTTACTCGGAACTACACAGAAATCTCTTCCTTGGCTCACAGATAATGATTTCTAACAGGTATCTTGTCAGTTCTGTTCTTAGGGAATTTAGCACAGATGTGTGACGCTCTTCCAAGCATCTAGCTTGCAAACTCGTGATGATCTGTTTTGACTTGTGTGTCCAGAGGGAATGCAAATAGAAATGTTTAGAAGAGCCCAAAGAGAGAGGACAGCTGATCCGATCTATTCTGGAGGAAGTAATTTCACTTTGTCTGAGAGAACTGACAGTGCTGAGAGAAATACTGGCTCAATATCACCTTAGTGACCCTCTGCCTGGTGTATCTGCCCTTTTTGTCATGACATCTTCACACTTGTTTTGCTACAGCCCTTCGAATTTATAGATATGTGCGTGAATGAGGGGGTCCAATTCTGTTCTACATCCCTTCAGAAATGAGAACAGAACAAAATACTGGAATAACCTTCCAGAAAGCAGAGCCAAAGTGAGGGTGGCTCAGTGATCCTAAATTATCTGTAAATAATTTTGTTGCTGGGCTCCAGAGTCCAAAGGTGATGAGGGGAGAGAGTCCAGGAGATGTCAGAACCCCTGACCAAATTAAATTCCTACATCAGGAACATTTCATCCTCCATCTTTCCACAGCTGCTGCAGTGCTGCCTATCTCACTCACACAGAGTGCACAGGCTTTTCTGTGTGCGCTTGAGGGGGGTTTCAAGTGATCAAACCTATTTTCAGAGTGGTTAACTGGTGGAGAAGGCATTAGCCTCATATATATGCCTCTTCCCTGGTTTGCAATGCAACTGAGCAATGCAGAGAGTGCAGAGTTTAATTTTGTCAAAGACCATTTTTTTCAGGAAAAAGTCAGGTCCTGGCTGTAAAAAATAGTAGCAATAGCTGCTCGGCTTACAATTAAAATATAAATTAGGTTCCTCACAGTAACCTATACCTTTATTCTCTTAGAATTTTGGGATATAATTCAATAAATGAAAATAAATTTCTCTCTAATACAAGGATGTATTTCTTGTAAAATTTCTAAAATAGGAGGAAGACATTCAAATGAAAAAGATTTGGAGAGTGGCCTTTGTCTGAAGTTTTGGTATGGTATCAGAAACAAAATCTCTCTACATCATAGATATTTTCCAGAAAAGATGACTTCATGTGATGCGAGCTGCACCATCTTGTTCACCAAACCCATGGCTTACTGACCATAAATGTTTATGAGAGTGTTCATTGTGGGGAAACTGATTGGTTTCACACATGCTACCAGGGCCATCAGATAACAGCTTTTATTTACTACTTCAATTATGTAACCTTAAACAACATGTCCTGATCTCCTGTGACTAATCTACCTCACCTTGTATCTCCCTCTGAGATTCATCCTCTGACCAGATTTATAGTTTTAGTTAACCTCAGCTTCAAGCATCATCTATCCTGATCCTGCAGTGGAGGTAAATGGGATCTCTTACCTTCCCTTCTCTTCCCTTGCAATGGATGCTGGAAGCACACCCTGACTTATCTATGTGATCCTCTTCGGGTTCAAACGAAGCCATGCCACTATGTGGAAACTGGCAGTAGAACAGAGATAAATGATGCTGCTATTATTCTCATTTCTTCACTGAAAGGGTTTTCAAGCACTTGAACAGTGAAGCAGTTGAGTCACCATCACTGGATGTATTTAGGAGCTGTGTGGATGTGGCACTTCAGATAATGTTTAATGGTTTACTTGGCTGTGTTAGGTTAACTTAGCTGAGTTGATGATCTTAAAAGTTCTTTCCACTGTAGATTATCCTGTGATCCTTTTTCCTTATAAATGTAAAGGAGGTCAGTTGATTAATGTTTTGGGTCTGTGCCAGGGCCTGAAGAATTAAGCATCAGGAAAAATGTGTACTTTGCCCTAAACATACATGTGTAGGTGTTCCATAGGCACATGGCAAATCCAGCACTTCTGAGATTGTTCATTTTCTCTGTGCCTGTGATACATGCAGGACTCAGGCCCAGCAGGCAGTCTAATACAGACTAGACTATGGGGTTTTTTCAGATTTATTCATATCGGAAATCCTGATATTATGGTAGCAAAATGTCAAGTTCTCAGTTCATATATAAGCTCTGAACAGATCCTATTGTGGTCATTAAAATTACTGTAATTTTAAGAGAGTCAATGTTAATGTGGTCTCTGAAGAGGTAGAAGTTTACTGCTCCCATTTTGCTTTTAGGAGGAATCCTTTTTTGAACCAGGAGGCTTTACCTCCCTGCCTGTACCCTTTCCCCCCAACTATGCCTGCAGCAAATCACTGAAATAAGGAGCCCCTGACATACTTGCTTTTGAGTTTGCAGCTTTAGCTTTAGTTGAAAACCTCTCTTGGAGAGTTCATCTATGTAGGTGATATTAAATTGATAGGGTAGTGCCCTTTACCAGAGTGGGGCAAAGATTTTACTGTCGGTACAGATACTTAAAACATCAGTATTTACACCTCTACAACTCAAAGAGATATATATTATTACTATACTGTATTTTACAGTATTTTACTTATTTAGAACCAGATAGTAGTTGCTTGAAAAAAAAGTTAATCTTAGTTTGTTTCTTTTAAGTAAGTGATTTGACTTCAACTTTGTCAATGGAGAATACTAAGAAAAACCGGACATGCTCCCAAAATTCCTGTAGCAGCAGGCAAAAACATAACAGCCACATGAGCCTGAGCAATCCACATTGGCTTTGAAATTGCTTTTCTCTTCTGATGTCTGGAAGAAAATAATCAGAGAAATTCAATACTTTCCCTTTTTATTGATTTATTTTTATTTTTAGAACACTATTTAATTATTTCAATTAGGCTTCAGTTTGATTTTAGCTCTCATACTTGGCAGGATGTATTAGATAAAGTTTCCAGCATATAAAGGCCAACACAATAGTATGGTTGTTAGGGCATCTAAAAGTTAAACAACTTTAAACAGACAACATTGGCATCAGATTCTACTGTTCCATTTTAATACAAAAGTATTAAAGGATTTCAGATCAACTTTTCATGGGATCAGATTATTCAGAGCTTTCATACTGGGTTAAGCAAATTTTCTAGCTGTATCTTGTCTCAGACAGTGGTCAGCAATGGATGCTTAGGAGAACAGTATAATGATACTAATTCCTAAAATTGAAATGTCTGAAGCTGTCTTATCGATGTGTAACAGAATAAATCTATGGAGCTGCTCCTGAGCTGTTTGGTGTACAGCTTGAAACAGTGATAGAAAGCATTAAGTGATTCCATCTTGCCATAACTGAGTAGCAGTGCTCCAGAAAAGCTCAGTGAAAACACCTTTCAGATACACTGCAGCTCCAGGAGGGCAGGGCAGCACACACCTCAGCCCTCCATACCTGCCTCTTCAGTACCGAAAACCTGGGCAAAGGTGTAGTGTTCCTTCCCTGACAGATGCCCTGCCAGCTCCTGGGAGCCACAGCCACCCTGGGCTGGGGACTATAGATGGAGCTGCAATCCATCAGTTCAACCTTTTGTCAATGCCAAATCCCTGCTTATTCATCACATAATGATTCAAAGGTAATACTGGCTTAAGGTCCACCTGAAAACACTGAGGACTGAAAGACACAGTTTATCTTTAGAACAGATAGAGCTGTATTGGCCCCAGGGAGACTGAGGCAAAGGGAAAAACTAATTGGAGTCAGACAGTGCTGGTAGTTTTCTCATTATTCTTTGTGAGCAGGAATGGAATTATACAACATGTGCTAAAATCCAAAGAATATTTTTTTCTGGATAACATTTTTCATTCAAACTCCACCTTTGCAAATTTTACTGGAGATAAATTTACTACCTTTCTATAATTTGTACCAGCCAGCAAAATTAAAACCCCTCAGAAGCCTTAATGAATTTGGCTTTTTGCATTTCAACATGAAGAGGAGAATGACAGAAGAAAATTAGCATAGTTACATAAATGAAGCACCTTGGTGAGTGGTGCACTCAGCATTTTAACAGGTAGCAGAGGCGAAAAATGACATTTTTCAGTATTTATAGTACTGTTAGGTGGATTTTATGGACAAAAAAAAATTATAAAAGTTGAGATCATCTCAAGGACACCAAGAAGAAAAATCTCTTGTCTGGTGTGTGCTAGATGGTATATCAGAAAAACTGTGCTCAAAGTCCAAACACCAGATTGGAAAATTGCTTGATATCTGGATAAAAAAAAAAAAAAGAAAATATATTATCACTCAGAGAATGAAACTCAGCCTTCCACAGAAGTCAGTTGCTTTATCCAGTTCAGTGGCTTATGAAAAACTGATACATAAGTTTCATAATAGACTTAATATTTTTGAGGTTACCTGATCTCTGGTTTGTGCAGAGAGACATCAGAGTAGAGCCTTATAGTACCCAACACTACTCTCGTTCACAAAGCCCAAGTGAAAAGGATTTGCATGGAAGCAGTAGGCAGGTTATGAGCAAGGATGAATCTTCCTTTTAACTTTCAAGTAGGGAGCGAGGTAATTTCCAGTTTCTAACCATAATCTATGAACTACTCTGCAACAGCCTTGCTAATGCAAGCGTGTATCCTGTGAGAGTATGGGTCCTACTCACTCTAGCATCATGAGCAACAAATTCTTGTGGGTACAGCATATTTCCCATATTCCCTAACCCAGATGGACTGCTCAAATATTGCATTATTCCTGTGTTTCCTTCCAGCTCCCCTGTGTCACACAGAGAGCTGTAGGAGCAGGATAACAGATGTTGAGAATGCCAGCTGTGAAATGAAGGAGAGAGAACAGGAATTACTTCATTCTATCTGTTTCCCCTACTTTTTTTGTTTTGGGGAGTGGGGTTTTTTTGTTTGTTTTTGATTTTGCTTTTGTTTTTAAAGTGATTGCTTTCACACTGACTGTAACATGTGAAGAGTGAGATATTTGATCACCTTGACCTCTCACAAGCTTTTATAAAAAGAATACCTACATATGCACAAAGATACATGAATATACACAAAGATATGTATGGGAATGCAGTTAAATACATGTGTGAAAATCCATGTATTAATTTGCATAGAAAACCACCTAAAATGGAGATGGAAAATAACTGTCTTGTTTCACTGAAGCAGTCTCAGAAAGTCACTGACACAGATATAAACACATATGGGTGGCCCCTGCTCAGTGTTCAGGTCCTTACTTAGTCCCTGTCTGGAGGACTGCCTAAGTCATGGGCATAAAACAAAGAATTAGCACAGACAAGCACCAACTCCACCTTATGTCCAGGGTGCTATAAGACTTTTTTGGTGCCACAGATCCAGAACCTCTGGATGAAAGCAAAGTTTTAAGTGTGAAAAGGACTGTTCTCCTGCTTGTTCACTCCAAGCTTGTTCCATGACCATTTGAAAGGCTGATCAGTTTTATCAGCAGTAACTTGTGCAGCTGTATAAACCTGCACCAGCAAGTTTCTTGATAGACCACAACAGCCTCAGTTTTAAATGATCCCTTCTTCCTCAGGAAGTGCATTTGAACCTAACATAGTTAAAAATGTACTTCAAATGAGAAAAAAAGATGTTTCTGTGGTAAAACAATAGTGCAAGCAAAGACCCTGTCTTCATACTTTTGCACATGCTGGAAAGGTTAGGGCTGGATTCCATTAGATGATCAACTGGGAGCTGATGCAGCCTAATATTTCTCATCAGTTTGGCTCCCTTGGCTCCTCAGACATGTGCTCCCAAGAGCTTCAGGTAGAGAATTAGCAGATTCAGACAGACAGGATACACTGGAAAATTACCTCTTAATTCCCAGAAAATGGAAATCCTGTGAATATTTCCTTTCAGGAGAGATTTGTTCCTGATTTTCAGAAGCTCATTTTATTTCTTGAAAACTCCCCATGTGACCCAAGTAATAAATAATTTTTCAGGAAGAAAATTTCATTTTACAGTTTTCTTTAGTCCTTTGCCATTTGCTAGAGTTTCTATGTGACATCAAGAACAAAAGCACCTGAAGAGACTGGAAAGTTTGAAAAGTCCTGGCTACCTGTTCTAGGGGAAAAGTCTGGTGGCGAAAAATTCTGAGTTCTTCCCCTTTCTACTCACATCTGCTTTGTGCATCTCAGGAGATCTTGATACAGAATTTCTTCAATAACATTTTTTCAATTCTTGCTCATTGCTATTCTGCTCTCTGTAACATAAAAATAACACACTGCTTTTCTGAATTGGTGAGAACAGCGCTGCAGGTATCAGTATGGTTTTAGGTCTTGGTCTATAACACAGAAAAGAGACATCTTTCCTTAGAGAAAATGTATGTACAAACATACGGTTTGGGCAAGGAATTATGCACAAGTTTTTTTGTGAAATAGAAGGGAACAGATTAAAGTTGGGTAGAGGGGCAGAAATTTGTGAGGTAAGCCATCACACTAATGGGTTTGGATTGTAACTTGCCTACATCTGGCTTTCTCCATGGGGGCAGAAAAGATTCACCCATCCTGCCCACGTGGATATTCTCTGATATATCCAAGTCACTTTTAGGAACCCCTCCAAAATCCTTTATCAATACATCCGGTTCATAAACAATATTTATAAATTGTCCCTGTTTGTTTTTTCTTGGTTTAGCGGTTTACACACTTAAAATAAATGCAAAGCTTTTTCCAAATGGCTGCAAAGCACTTAGAGGAAGACCTGTATTGGGGGAATGACTAGTACAATGGGCAGTTTAAATTACGCATCTCTAACATGGACTAGGATGTGCTCTGCTTGAGCTGGGAACATGTAGTAGCTCCACCATGAGAAGTGAACTAGATAATACATAAATAACTACTTCAACACTCTTCCTGAAGCTCATTTGATTAAATCAGTTCAGACCATTTTAAAAAAGTAGTAAGTTCCTTGGAGTCAGAGGGCCGTGCTGACAGCAGGTCCCTGGGAAATGCTGGCTAGGATGGAAAATGGCTTAGAACTAACCTGAGTTTTGAGTGATCTCATATTCAGGCCAAACTGAGCAGAATTGTGGCTGCCACAAACGATTACGACCATTCCTAACAACAGATAGGCTGGAATAAATGGACATGTATACTGCAGTTCTAGTAGAGACTAACTTCTTTGATTTAATTAATTAGAAGAATGTTTATAGCAGTAAGTTAAAAGTGCTACACTTTTCCTGGGATGCTTGCTATCCAAACAATATTTTTTAATCCTTAAATTACTTAAAGGAGGTGCTAAAATTTAGGTTTTAAAATAAAAGAGAAAGTGGACAGTGTAAATCCCACCGTTAGTTCTTTATCTTTAAAAATCAATGCAGATTGCTCCCTTCCTTTGGCTAGAAAAGCTTCAGCTGCTGCTCCACATTTGATTCAGCCAGCAGTAATCCTGCTCTCAGTAGAGGGCAGGTGATACCCACTCAACTAGTATCAACAAAACCAGTAGGACAATCATTTGATGTTCACAGAATTTCCTGGAAACCATACCCTGCAAATCATTGATAGACATGCTCCTTGTTCAGGTCAACACAGCTGTAATATTGATTTTCAACAGAACATGTCCAGATGAACTTCTTGTTAAATGTGACTTTCTTTCATCTTTCCTTTCTTTTTTTTTTTCTTCTTTAATGTTGTAAAAATAATTTCAGAAAAAGAGGTTAAGAGGTAACTTGACCACATTTAAAAATATCTACACAGAGAGACAACTTCTAACAGTGCAAGGCTCTTTAATCTGCCAGACAAGTAGATTGTACGATGTGGTAACTGAAAGTCAAAGCTCAACAAAATTAAACTAGAAATGCACTGTACAGGTTTAGTGACAGAGGTCAGGACAGCATGCCTAGAATGTATTTTCCATCACTTGAAACCTCTGACCCGAGTAAAGCATTGGAGTCTTTCTAAGACCTATGTTTCAGGTCAAGCAGAAATTGCCTGGATCCTTACAGGAATTAGTGGATATAATTCCATAGCATTGTTTAGGGAGAAGATTCATGCAGACACTTAGATCGGACTCAAAAACAATGATTCAGCAGGTGAATCTGCCCTTCTACTGTGCCCTTGTAAGATCCCACCTGGATACTGCACCCAGCTCCGGGGTCCTCAGCACATGGACTGGTTGGAGTGAGTCCAGAGGAGGGGCACCAAGAGGACTGGATGGGTGGAGCATCTCTCCACTGAGGAAAGGCTGAGAAAATTGGGATTGTTCTGCCTGGAAAGAAAAGACTTCGTGGCAACCTAATTGTGTGGCCTTCCAATACCTGAAGGAATTCCAAAAGAAAAACCTTTTGCAAACACAGAACAAGGGAGATACAGGACAGGGCTTCAAACTGAAGGAGATTTAGATTTGATGTTAGGATAAAATTCTTTGCTGTGAGGTGGTGAGGCAATGGAACAGGTTGATCAGAGAAGCTGTGAATTTCCCATCCCTGTAAGTGTTTAAGGCAGGGCTGGATGCAGCCCTGAACAAACGAATCTATTGGAAGGTGTCTCTGCTCATGGCAGAGGTGTTAGAACTAGAGGATCTTTAAGGTCCATTCCAATACAAACCATTCTATGATCTTTATCTCTGAAGCAAAAAATTTAGAAAATTTTCAAAGACTTGAGACACAAAGGAAGTATTTGTGCTATCTGAAAATCTGGATATGAGTTTTAACATCTTCTAAGAATTACATTCTTGCGCTGAGAAGAATATTGTACAGTATCTTAAATTTATTTCCTTCAGAATATTGTTCCTATTCTCCTGAAATCATATGTTATGTTGGATAGAATCATAGGTATCTCCATGTTTGGTAGGCCCTTAAAGCTTTCTTTATAAATCAGTGAAAAGAAATAGCTGTTTTGAGGGCATGATTCACCTACTTCTAACATCTCTGTGTGAAACAGACAGACTGTATGCTAAATGTGCTCCTGTATTCCCAGTAATTACATGGTTATAGAAGGGCAAGCAGTTTTAGATGTCTAAATTCAGATGATGCGTTTCAGTCTTACAGTACAAAATACACGGGCATCGGAATTTACACCGATTTTGGTTTTCACAAAGGGGATCAGGTCATTTAATTCACCTTTACTCTGTTTCAGAGATTTGGTCTTGTTGAGAGTCAGAGGAGAATATGCAACTTCTCCTAAATGTACTTAAACTTTCTGATATTGTCAGCGGTAAAATGCAGGAACTTTATTGCAGAAAAGGTTATTTGAGCATGAATGAAGATACTAACAATTTTTTTTAAAATAGCTATATGTGTGTTCTGAGGCTAGTACAAAGTCCCCCAAAGGAAAAGGGAAATTTCAAAGTTTGATCTATAATTTCTGTAATTTCTGCTATCATCTCCTGAAACTACTGAAACAAAAAAACCCCAAAAAACCCCAAAAACAAACAAACAAACAAACAAAAAAGACAATTAGTAAGCTGTAAAAGAATCAGAGATAAATTATGATTCTTGAAGTTTTGTAATGTTCTAAACTGAATAGTTTTCACTGTTCAATTCCTTAATTTTCTTCTTCCATCCCACTTAAAAACAAAATCAGTAACTGTGATTGTTTAGAAAAAGTAAGGAAATTCTTGAGTTCTTCTGGCTTATTGGATTGCTTTGCTAAAGAGGATAAATGGACCATAGTGTGGTAACCTAGTTACAATTGTTATTTATGGAAGCTTCTGTTCCAGTCAAATTAGCTTGTCAGTAAGGCAGAGAAACAGTGCACACAATTTCAAAATCCTATATATAGAAAGTAAAAGTTGTAGGAAAAGCAGAGTGATAAGCTATTTTCTTTGTGTGAAAGAGTAGATAAATGTGTCACTAGTTGTGGCTTTATAATGAACATTCATGTAAGCATTCACTTTAAGTTCCATATGGACAAACAGCCTTGGCACCATTTTTTTGATTTGACCATTTAATTTTGCTATTTATACCCTTTTAGCATAACATTCCTACTGTAATTTATATTCACCACTGATGATCTGCTCTGAGGCATCAATCCTGCTGGATTTATGAGCAATATTTAGAAATGTTGCCTGAAGCTCAGATTTGGGTGCAAGCTGATAGGTGGCAAAAGTTTTGACCAGCAGGTCCTCTGGAGCAGATCCTTCCTCCCCCTGCCTCAGCTGAACATGCATGCTGGCAAGCTGCAAGTTCTGTAGCCAGATTCCCATCAGTTCCTTTCTCTTATATAGTTCCCATTCTATAGAAGGGTATTAATCAATACTCTTCCTTCTCTAGCAATGCTGCTAGCCCTTTTATGGGCTAAAGTGGAAAAATCCTTATTGGGCAAAAGTAATTAGAAGTGATCAAGCATCTCTCCTCATTAAGGTTGTGCTTACCAGCACACCATTCAAAGGAACAGCCAGAGTTCATTGAGAAAAACAAATTTCAGAATGACTTCTAATTGTATTCTGTAAATTCTGAAAAGCTTGTAATATGGAGATGTTTAGATGTTCTAAGATATTTCCAAATTGAAATAATAATAATTCTAAACTGAGAAAAACTGAAACAGGGCCATTTGTATGTCATTGGACTACACAGTTTGATACTTCCCAATGATCCTGGACCTTAACTGTTGACAGGAAAATCAGAGGTGGCAGACAGCAGAAATTTCTTTCCAGCTGACCTGCATGAAAATAGAAAAAAAAAATAGTCTGGGGTTTATGTAGATCATGGTTCAATTTTCTCTCTTATAGAAGCATTCTAAAAAGGAACAATTAATCATCAAATCCTTCAGATGTTATTCATTGAACTCCACACTGCCTATAAATAATGTTGAAAGGTGCATCTTCAGCAGAATCTCCTTCTTGTGTAAGCTAACCTTACAAACAAGGGCACATTTATTCATGGAGCCACAGAATGGCTTAGGTTGAAAGAAAGCTCAATAATCATTTCATTGCAACCTCCCTGCCACAGGCAAGGATGCCACCCAATAGACCAAGGTGTTCAGAGCCCCATCCATCATGGTCTTGAACGCTTCCAGGGGCAGAGCATCTAAAACTTCTCGGAGTAACCTGTTCCAGTGTCTCACTACCTTCACAGTAAATAACTTAATCCTAATATCTAACTTAAATTTCTACTTTTTAAGTTTAAAACCACTCCCCATTGTCCTGTCACTATCTGCTCACCTAAAAAGCCATGCTACCTCTTTTTAATAAAGCTGTTTATGTACTGCAAGGTCTCAGTAAGTGTTGCCCAGACCATTCTTCCCTTCTCTTGTCCTAACAACCCTAAGTGTCTCAGCCAGTCTTCATAGGAGAGGTGCTTCAGCCTTCTGATCATCTTCTGGACACAATCCAACAGGTCCACATTTCCCTTGTGCTGAGGACCCCAGAGCTGATGCAGCACTGCAGGTGGGTCTCAGCTGAGCAGAGCTGAGGGGCAGAATCCCCTCCCTCATCCTTCTGCCCACGCTGCTTCAGGTGCCACCGAAGATGAGGTGATCACACACTGTTGGCTCATGTTCAGCATTTCATCCATGACAGCCTCCAAATCCTTCTCCACACAGCTTTCAATATATTCTTCTCCTAGTCTTACTCATACCTCAAATTGTCCTGACCCAGGTGCAGCACCTTCCAGCTGGCCTTGTTGAACATCATGAAGTTCTCAAGGACCCATTTCTTGAGCTTTTCCCTGGATGACATTTCTTTCTTTCCTTATTTTTCTTATTGTTAACTCCAGTGATGTATTGTCAAAGAACTGCTCTTTACATCCTTGTGCATCTCCTGAAGACAAAGCAGTAAAATAATGGTTTTTTTGCTTGCGAAATTTTGGCAGAATTTAGATTGTCCAGAATGCTCTACAAAGAGAAATCAATGTTATCATTACACTGCAAAAAGTACAGTCACCAACAGGGGCTAGACACAGGGCATTTTACATGTGAAAGTGTGTAACAAGTACTGTGTGTAACTGTGCTGAACAAGTACAGCAGCCGTACCAAGATGCACACTCCTTGTGAAAAAGGAGTGGAGAGCTAGGAGATCTGTAGGTACCTTTAATATCAGTGTCCAGTGAAACACAGATTTCTGTGCATCTGGCATCAAAACAATGACACCATTACACATTTTCCTGTCTGAGATGAAGTAGTTTTCCTGCCTTCTGCACAACAGGTATGAAGAAGATGATCTTAGCTGAGTGAGACTTATCCCTTGCAAGCTTCTGCTGCAGCTGATGGAGAGAGCAATTTAGAGCAGGCACCTAAATCAACATCTTAGTCTTTGGAGGATCCTATTTCATTCCACTGGCTATTGTGGGGGACTAAAGAAGATGTGAAGCTGGATTTAGCTTTTGTGACTGCCTCTCTCCAACTTGAAAACATTGACTGAAAACTTCATTCAGCGTCCTAAGATTCTTGCATTAATGAAGTATTTCTGGCCTTCTTTGTGACACTGAGAGAACATATTTAATATTGGTCCCTATTCATAAGCATCTGCCATACACTTTCCAGTTGTAGCACTTCTCTTGCCTCCACTGGGAGAGTAGATGGCTTGAATTATTCACCACTGTTTTGATAGTAAATTCCATCATAGATTTTATAGCTTAATTAGGCGCATAATATTTTGATTTAAATATGGCCCATTTATCTGCATTTATTTCATGTGGGACGCATCTTACCTAATTTTAATTATAAAAGTGTTTGCAACCTAGTCAAAGCGATTCTCTGCAAAGTTGATGGAGAAGATCAAGCATCTCCAGAGTGCAACAAATGGAGTTTTGTAATAGATGAGCGTTTGTAGTACATGGAATGAATAGCCTTTGGGAGGTTTTGAAGAGTAGATAAATATTTATTACACATCTTTGAAGCATTTGTCGTGAGAAGACCTAGTTCCACTCCTGGAATTTTGGAATCCACTTGGATATGTTATAAAGCAACAATAATAAGCAGTAATAATTTATCAGACTGCACTGGATACCTCATAATTAAACAAGGGGGTTTTTTTGTATTTATCTGTGCTACTGTTTTTTGGATCCTGCTGTGTTGTTCTGCAGCAGCATTTTGCCCTAATTCTTGTTGCCTATATTTGAAAAAGCTTTATGCATCACATTTCTGCCTTACAATGAGGAAAGAACCTCAGGTTACACATAAAACATTCACAAAAAATCGCAAGATTTAAACACTGAGGTTCTTTTGCAAGTATTTCTATCACAAGCAACAGTTTCAGTCCAGAAATCAAGGCATCTTTTTCTCTGGGGAAACTGTTTCAAGTCAATCACAGCCCCGTGAATAGGAAGGTAATTGGAACAGATGCTGCTTTTTTTTTTTTTTTTTTTTTTTTTTTAATAATGCATTTTAGCAGAAGAGGAAGTATTTGTATTCTAGTTAAAAATTTAAAATCAAAGGGAGGATAACAGAGTGGGAGAGAAATAGGTGTAGGGGGAGGGTAAAGAGCTCCAAACAGCTATAAAAATATTGAGGAAGTTTTTGAAAAGTAAAGTTACTTCTGCATGGAAAGCAAAGTGAGGAAAAAAAAACCATAGTGAAGCAATCAGATGCATAGGTTTTTATTGTGATTGAATAATCAACTTCCTATATGAGCTATTTCAAGATCAATACAGATATAAACACCTCATTTGATGCAGTTTTGCTGCATTACAGCAAAAAGGAAATAACAAAGAGGAAGAGTATTTCACACACTGGTTTGTAGCCTGAAGCCCCCTAAGTCTGCATTGCAAAGCAGACCAAAAATGTGTTCAAAAACTTATTTTTGAAACACCTGCTGCCAACAGAAGGCATATGGATCCTTGAAAATGCAGATATTACCTGGAAGAATAGCTCCAAAGGCATGATTTATCTATCAAAAAGTTATACAAAGCCAATTTGATCTACAATTGGCTTTCCCATCAATGAGATAGGAACAGAGTGAGGCAAAAATATATCCCTGATTATTCCTTAGGATTTTACTGTTTAAAGTGTCTTCTTATAGCAACAGAAACTCTTAACACATATAAACAGGGGTTTTCACATAATCCCATTTCTTTTTCATTTTGACACAATCATTTCCTGGAAGAAAAATAATCTGTTAGCATCTGGCATTGAAGGAGTTTTTGCTGTTATTTTCAGTTGCTTTTTGTTTTGTTAAACACAGAACAAGTTTAATAAAACCTGTCTCAGTTATAGAATTGCCTGCTGGTATAATATGAAAAAAAAATATAGCAGCAATTTGAAGCCTCATTAAAAATTAAAATTTGATATCATGTACAAAATCATTTTGACTGCTGCTGAGGCAAGATCAGCAGATGACTTCATATTGCTTTAAAAAGGGAAAGGTCTTGGCCTTTAATGGTAACATCCATGGAGGAGCTAAGGACTCTTCATCTAGAAGTACCATTTGGTTTTTACCTTTTCTTCTGCTATATTTCTTTGGAGAATATTATGGAAGAAGAACAAATTTAAGATGCTGTAAAAATATTCTGCTGCAATTAGCAAGCAATATATGATGCTGTTCTAAAAATGCCAAAGATGATGTTTTTACACTGCATTATTGTATCTCCTGCCCTCTGCAGGTTTCTACAAGGAGGAAAAAGAAAAATATCACAGTTCTTAATTAAAAGTTCTTTTAAGAGATAAGATAAAAGGCATTAAACATTTATGCCCCAGGTGCACCAGGACTGATTTCCTTTTTAGGTTACTGCATTTAGAACTGGTATGCACTCAGTAGGTATTCACACAGATCTTGGTGCCATGCAGATGATGGCAGCCTCAGGACAAGACTTTCAAAGCTCCCAGTTGTGTTTTGAATGACCCCATACCAGGTTAAACAGAACAGGAGTTTTTGCTGAGACAGATGAAGCTCTCCTCTCAGTGTACAGCAACAGTGCAGAGCACAGTGTAGAAATCAAATCATGCAATCAAGATCTCTGTTTGTACAAGATCTGTTTATACAAGGGTTGAAACACATAATGTAAAACTGAAATAAAATTTAAAAACAGAGCTGATCGTTCTGTATGAGTGACTGAAGGATATCTGAACCCAGTAGGAATGCAAAGATCAACGTATAGGGCTCAGAGCTATTTTACATGTTCACCAACTGTAAAATCTGCAATTAACTGCCAGAACTTGTTTCAGCAGTTTGAGTTATCGTGAACAAAATACTCAGGAAACAAAATCTTTGAGATGTGTTTCCATTTCCTTTTGAGGGAAGACTTCAATGTTGTCTTCTCTTCTGACCTTAAGAAAGAAGTGGTAATGCCATGTAGAGGTTACAGTTAGTATGGATCTGTAGGAAATAGAAATACAGGCAAGAAAACTCTACCTCTGATGAAACAGTTTGATTTTCTTTTTGCTACCAAATAAAATATTTTAATTTTGACTCTCACAAAAATGGGAAAAATTCTGTGAGAAAATGAGATTCTTGTTTAATCACAGATTTTTTATTTTTTTTTTTAAAGAAGAACAAAAAAATGCAAACAAAAAGTGAAAACTGTTTAGACAATGCATTATCTCATATCATCCTAAACTCAAGAACCCTTCTACTTTGATAGGTTCATGGCCCAGGACTTTTCTTCAAGTTCAGATACACAGACACACAGATGAACAGACGCGCACACACACACACACACACATATTCTGTATATCTTGAGTTCTTTTCAGAAGCCAAAAATTCTCTTCAGAACCCAAAGAGGGAAATGAGTTTATTAGGATGTGAATAGTTTTATCCTATAGTCAATGTCTAAAATTGACAGATGAGCTGACATGCTCCCTGAAGGTGCCCACCCTGGCTGGCTCAAATTCAGACTTCAGCATTGTGGTGAGATATCTTCTGTTCATGGCTTCCAAGAATAATTCAATTGAAATAAACACAGAAACCATTCTGGCAAGTTCACAGAAAGAATTTTAAAAATAATATTCCTTTTGTCTTCTCTTTCTTCTTAAGGAAACTCATAGGAACAGGAAGTAATTCTCATCTAGCTGAGACAGCAAAAATAAGATAGATGGCACTTACGGAAAGATGAATGGTGATAATGTGAAGAGACCTAAAATTCTGAGGTGCAAAATGGATGGAATTTGGGACATAGTGGTCATGGGCAGATATTCTTATGGACTTGGTCCTTTGAGTTGCACAGTCCATCTCCTGCCTGCTGACAGAGAGACAGCACCAGTTCTGTGTGTTCTTAAGTCAATTCCAGAATTTTGCATTTTAAATGGCAATATTATCATGTGCTTCACAGACTAATTCAATCTCTTTCAGATAATGCAAGGATTGTTGAGTTAATCCCTCTACTTTTATGGAAGTTTTCCAGAGATTTCCTTAACTTTACTGGGTGAAGAGATGCAACAGGCAAGACACCTCTGAAACAATATCATTTCTGTTAAAATATGGCATTTCTGATTCACTACTAAATTATCCTTTAGGCCAGCCTGACTACTTCTCATTCTCTTTACGAAGTGGCAATAAATGTGCATTATATTAATTGTATTTCCTTCTTCAGAACAGAGAGTAGAAAAACACAAAACCCATTTCTTTGATGAATCATGAGTCATTAGATATTAATTGTATTATGCAATAATATTTGTTCTTTGATAGGAGTCACATTCCCTTCTAAATGCTCAGGATTTTTGTTATTAAAATTCTAAGTTTGACTGAAAAGGTCATAAGCTAAAAGTGGATATTGACTTTCATGCATAACCATGGTGACAACCACTTACCTGAGAAACACTTGAACTCATGTCATTGCTTAGTGTTTTTCTGGCAATGAAGAAAAAAGGTTCTGTAATCCCAGTGTCATCTATCACTTTTGGTCTCTAATAAAAGTGATGTTTCCCTTTGGAAAAAGACAACTAGATGGATTATGCTGGGAATAGCTTGGGTCATCAGATCAGTTTGCCAAGATAGTGGTACACAATGGGAATGACAAATTTCCGTGCCACTAATGAGTTTAGGGAACCCTCTGTGTTCTCAACCAGTGGGAGTCGCTGGTTCAGGTCCAGTAAACTGTGGGTCAAAAAGAAAAGAATCAGAAACATATTTAGTGAATTAGCTCACCAAAAAAAAACAAACCCAGCAGCACTTTATGACAATTTGACCAACTCTTGAGCAGATTACAGGCACCTTCCTTTCCAACATGACCCTAACAAGACTTTTGAATTTTCAAACTCTAAGATTCCTAGCACAGCTATTATCAGAGACAGTTCATTCCAGTTGCTTTAATGTTGCACTGATATCTGTGAGGTTTTGTAGTGTTAAAATTCCAAATTATGTATGTTTTGAGTTCAGAAAATTGTAATGAAAATGTTATTTTTGTCAGTGTAAAGAAAATTTTTAAAAAATAGGATCAGTAAATTTAAATGAAGAATTACAAGAAGGCAGAATGGAAATAAAGATTCTTTTCATATGTACTTGATAGATGTAAAAATTTATTTAGTATTTTGATAAAATACTATGACCTGGCTTATTTATCTCACGTAAAGCATCAGGTTAGAAATGTGAGCCCAGACAATGACAAAACACATTATTTGAGACAATGTTTGAGAACTCACAAAGTTTCAGAGAAATCAGTAGAATCTTTTTTGTGGGTAATGGACTTTTGGCTTATGGAAAACCTCCAGCAGGAAAAAAAAAAAAAAAAAAGAAAAGAAAAATGGTTGGTCTAAGAAATAAAAAGATAAAAAGTGGCTCCATTTTCTTGCCTTTCAGCAAGAGTTACAGTCAGAGGAACATATTTCATTTCTAGAACTGCAAATCAAACCTACAAGTTTAGAGCTGTTTTGAAAGTTTATTCTAGCCTAAACTTTGCCTTTTATTTATTTTTCACTTTGAAGAAAATACTCAACAATAAGGCCTTAAATACGTGAAGATAGACTAGATTTTGAAAAATTAGAAAGGAGCAGGATTTATTGTGGCATTTTATTCTGAGAATTGCTATTCATGCTGCTTATCCTGTCAAAAATGACAGCAGCAAAGGGTCATCAGTTCAAAGAAGATTGTGATTTATCTTTACATTTATATGGCAGCTCTTATCCCATAGGATTTGCAAGCACTAGGCACAACCACACAAACATGTAGTCCATAGACTTTTACTGCATCATCTTTTTTGTCAGGATTGTCAGAGAGAAGGCAAGATAATATTTGACACAAACACAAGGAGGAACTCAGAGGAAAATAGATTTTTTTGAAAAATAGTGAATACCTCAATATCCAAAACAACCCACTGACTTACATTTGACTTGGAATTACATATTAGTAAACAATTAAAAGAATAAAATATCTGCATAACTTTCTTGAAAACCCATGTTTACGAAACTGCCTTGTTTACTCCATTCAACCGGAGAGCTTGTGTTTGCTCTTCATTTGCTTTGATCTAAGACAAGAATATAAAAAGAAGGGAAATTTTTGGATTCATTCAGACCAGTTCAGCTTTTCATCCAGAACTGTCACTGACTGAATTGGGAGTTTGCATCAAAATGTATTTTAGTGCAGTTTAGTGATGAATTATTTATACTTTGTTTTTCCAGAATGCAGCTGCCAACAGAGATACTGTAAAAGCCACAAGTCTTTGTAGAGTAAGGGCATTATCTTCTTATATACTTATCATACAACTGCAACTCATGACACCAGCTTTATCTAGACAGGTGTCAAATGCACCTGAGCAACTCCTGGTCTGGGATCTGAAGGAAAAATTTAGCACATGCCAACAATCATGCACAAATCCCTTTATTTTTTATACTGAAACAACTTAGTTGCAAGACACAGAGCACAATGAAAACAACTCTGATATGAGAAGAGCTTAGCATTTAGCTGACCTTCAAATTACCAAAAAAAGTTTCAGTCAAGATCTTCTCATCTCCTTACCAGCAGATTGATTGCATGGTCTAGCTGCTTTGGAAATACAGTCCAAACTTCAGAGAGCCTTTGGGAGGAAAATGACGAGAAAATATACAACTGTGAGACAAATTAAAACTCCCACTCATCAGCACTGACCACTTAACCAGACACTAGAGAACATTAAATTTTTACACATCCGCCACATTCCCATTTGGATTCCAAGGTTAAAATGATGTGACTTTTTTTACTACCTTGGTTTATAGATAATATAAAACTTAGTATTGCAGCACACTAATTCATAAAAAAGTCTTTCCTTTCTTTAGCAAAAAGCGAAAAATAAATGCTGTGTGCTATGTCAGCTGAAAAAAGTTTTGCTCAGGCAGTTGCAGTTTTTACTAATGCAGATACAGTAAACATAATAAATCCTTATAAAAATTCAAATTCCCATGCTCTCTGAGCCATTGCAGTCCATTTTTTATTCCCCTTCTAATCTATAATTTATTCAACTCCAATCCCCTTTTTCCCCCTCAAATCAAAAGACTTCCTGGTGCAATGGATCTATAATTATATTGCAACCCAGTACGGAATAGTGTAGAACTATAATGTTATATATCTAACTGCATTTATTAAACCACACATTAATATATAATGGCAGTTACATTAGATTAGGCCAGATTTGGTTAGATTAGATTTTGCTTGTTATCAATGGCAACCATTTGATTTACATGCCATTCTCTTTCTGAAAGCCCTGGGGTGCCATGGGAGTGACACAGGTAGATGAAGGAAGTGTAATTCCTGAGGTGCATTCTCCTAACATGGATAAGGACAGCATAAGACAAGTGTTAAGATCTCTCTCAGATGCTGTGGAAGCTACCTGTCCTTGTGCAGACGTGAGAGGTATAAATAGCTCTGGGCAGAAAAGGGACAAACTGTGATAGGTAGATAAAGTCCTGGCCAAAACTCTGCAGTGAAAATGAGAGCAGAGAAGCAGGAGGGATGCTGTTGAATTTTACTCTGAGAAACTGGCGCAGAACCTCCTTCTATCCAAGCAGGAGCATCAAAAAGAGCAAATCACTGGTGCTTGGACTGGAATATGATTTTTTTCTTGGTCAGGGAAGGAGGTATATCAAAGACAACTTCCTGCTCAGTGCAGCATGCCAGTGCCCAGATAACATATGCCAGGTAAGTACAGGCATGGCATGGTCAGACACTCATCTCAGAGAGCCCCTTGAAGGGATCTCATCTGGGTTTGCTTCTTTTCTATGTCACAGCAGGCAGAGTCACAATGTGGGGAGCACCAGCCCCTCACAATCTTAATTTTTTTTCACAATACAATGGATGCTCACTTCAGTCAAATCCTAGAGACAGATTTAAATTCTTCCTCCTGGATTTCCAATAAGGCACCATTAAAATGTTCTGTTGAATTTGTTTGACCCCCAAAGTAGATGCACTAAATCCATTTCCCCTTAGACCACTATCTCTTGATGCAAATTACTTCCAGTAGTTCCTAGAGTTTAAAATGAGAATCTTCTAATGTAATATTTTGTAAATTTTTTGTATTTTGTACAAATTTGGCATTTTTCATAATATGCATGGAGTTCATCTTTGAATTTATGACTGTCTGAAATATAATTTGACATTTTAAAAAAGCATCCCTTTTTGGTTAGGAAAGTGCCTAGCATTCAGGGAGTTTTTTTTCCAGTTAAGTAGGAATAGAAACAACTTTCTGGACCCTATTTCTAAGTCTGAATTTGATAACTGTATACCTTTTAAATATAGCAGAACCACATCTCTTCCTGCTAGGCCAAAGAGGTCCCTATTGCCACACTTTTCTATTACTTTTTTTTCCTCTCTTTAGTTAGAGTTGGGATTAAAAGTACGAGAGACGGAGTTTCGTGTTTGGATTCAGTTGTTTATTCATTTTTATCTGTGTTAGAGTGAGTGCCACAGCATTTCTAGCTAAAAAGATAAAATATGAAGAAATGGTGGTGTATTTCACTCATTACAAGATCTTTTAAAATCAAATAGTCCAATTAAAAACTAGCACTTAATTACCTTCTTCTTGTCCCATACCTATTACTGTATTTTAAGCCCCCAAATTCCAAATTTTTCACTATGTGATATTATGCACATTTATTCAAATTGCACACTAGTGCTTTTAGTTCTATTATTTAATTTTGGAAGCCTTCTTCAAGGCCTCAGGTCAAAAGGAGTGTTCTTTTGAGAGTCAGTGCCTGACAGCACAGAAAGTTCAAAAACTCCCAGATTTTAGGGTTCCAACACTTCTCCATGCAGAGTCTAAGCAATGCTCACCACCTTCTCTTTGCTGAGCTGAACAGACTGAAGTCCCTGAATATGGCACTGCGTTCTAGGATTGTCTTTGCCTTTGCCACTGAAGGCTTGAGGAGGTTTGAAGGTAGAGATTGGTGGACCAAAAAACCCCAGTGATAGCATCAGAATTCTGTTTACCAAACAACATATTATCTTTCCCTAGGTGGAAGGAGATTTACTGTGTGATTATAACAAAACAGTTTTATAATCACAGAAGGATCCACAACACCAATGTCTTGCAATATGTAATGCAGAGGTGCCTCACTTGATAGCACTGGGAAACCTGTGACCCAAGGAAAGAGTGTGTCCTATGGCCATGAGTCATGGTCCCTTTCTTTGGCATCTCTTGTCCTTCAGAATGACCTTGAATATCGCATTTTATCCCCTTTTTAGCTTTGAGCAAAGAAAGTTTTCTTTAAGCGTTCCTCGAATACATGGCTTTGCTTCAGGCAGTATCCTTGATCTCCATGAAACTTTAAGGACTCGTAATCCCGACTGTAACTGACACATGGTCAAAACCTCTGTGGAACAGAGCACCTTGAAAGGAGCTTCACATGGCTTCACAGAAATCACCCCCTTCTTACATCTCAGAGTAAAGAGTGAGTGTGGTTGACTTTGTCTCCTTGATAGCAGTCAGACTGTACTAAAGCAATAACATACTCCACCTGCTCCAAGATGATGTGGGTAGTTTGCGGGTGCTCAACTGGTAGAAATGAAACTTGCAGATAACTTTTAGTTTTCTAAATACAGGATTACTCCAGCTGATAGTTTCTCACACCTGTTTTGTAAGTGTATACAAGAAGTTCAACTTTCCACTGTTTTTTTGGTTTGTTTTTTTTTTTGTTTTGGGGGTTTTTTGGGGGGTTTTTTTGTGGGGTTTCTTTTGGGGTTTTGTTTTGTTTTGTTTTGTTTTGTTTTGTTTTGTTTTGTTTTGTTTTGTTTTGTTTTGTTTTAAAGAAAACAACCCACTAATCCGTCATTCTTTCCAAGGAGAATTTTGTAGAACTTCAGCTCATGGAAGTGCTTCCTAATGCACTTAAATCTCCCTGACCTTCAAGGATTTCATAATTGGTCATCATTCATGGACAATTCTGTGAGTGGTTTTCTGTTTCTTTGGCTGAATTTGAGGTAAAAAAAGCAGAGGCTATCCTTCTAGTGAGAGATGTCTCAGCCAAACTGCAAGTTTAGACAAGCTTTAAAACAGTTACATTTTTAAAGTGCTGAAGAAAATGTGGGGTTTTTTTCCAGTTGTACTTTATAGAATAAAAAAAGAGTATGTAAGTCATTTTTCTTTTTATATTTGAGTATTTTCCCACAGCAAAGACCTCAGTGGGCATCTCTGATGTTCATCTGTGAAACTGATACTATATGAAAGAGGCAGTGACAGGGGAGAAATGTCCCTTTCCAGAAAATGCATTTTCAAGGACTGGTTTACTGCTCTTATTGGTTTAGTACAAGCCTTGGAACTCAAGTGACTTGTACCTTCTTGTGTGGCTGCTGGGATCTGACTTGGGAGCTTGGGTGGGAAGCCAGAAATTAAGCTGGAGAGGATGCAGACCAAAAGAGCAGACTTGGTGATGAAAAGCTACGATTAAATAGCCTACAGTTAGATAATTGCAAGTGATGTGAATCAATTCCTTAGTAATTGATGGATTAGTGGTAGTCTTGTCCATCCTTTTAACTCTAGGTTTCTGCAACCATGAGGTTGGCATAAATCACCTGTAACAATGAAGGCTCTAAAACAAAGAATTGCTGTGTAGGATGGAGGAAGTCTATAGACAAAGTCCTGTTACTAAATCTGTCTCTGCACTGTTGATATAATATCCATGCACTCCATACTTGCTTAGCAAAATAGTTGAACAGTAATTTTAACTGAAGAAACATATGAAATATAATAAAGGCATAGAAGGCTTTATGAACATAATCTGAGCATTGAAAGAATGGAACGTCTTCTTACATGTACTCCGTATGTTATTTTTTTTAACTCCAGCTGTAGGGTAGGTAGAATTAAAAGAAAAAAACAAACAAAAAATAACCAAAACCAAGAAAAAAAATTACCATCAACTCCTGCACAAAAAACCCAAAAACCAAAGTAAAATCTAAAATAAAATTTAAAAAATAAAAACAAAAAAACTCACTATAAGACATCTAGTAGGCGTGCAATGTTTGAGAAATGTTTTGACCAGCAAATTAAGAACTGTTTAGGCTGTTCACATGAGTCAATACTTCATTTGCCTTAAAAATAAGTGACAAGCCCAGCTGCTGTAATTGAGTCCAGTGCTAAGATAAATGTTCAGACCTGCAGAAGCCTGAAAACAGAATACTTCTGCAGTTGCATAACGGATTCATAATAAAAACTTAGGAATTCAAAGGTAATAAAGCCTAATAAAACCTAAGCAAGTGGAAAAATATTCGACTGTTAAATTTACTTGAAGATTGCAGTTACATTCTATTGATTGTAATGTTTGCAGTTTTGCAGGTAACAATCTGACCATGAATCTTGCTTATTAGATCTGGTTTATTTTATTACTGGTCTTGCCTCTTTCAGGATGAAGGTGAGTGGGGGTGAGGATGCAAACAAGCAAACTGTGACATTTAAGGAAATTAATCTGAATAACAGAAAGACTAATGCCTATCCTGCAGCATACTAAAGCCTGACATATACTGGTGTGGGATTCCCTCTGCCCGATGAAGGCTAAGGTACCTTGCCCTAAAGGAGCAGGCAGAAAACCAACCTAATCAACCAAAAGCTCTTCCCTGTTCTTTAGGCAACTCCATGGGTTTCAAATATTCAAACCTAGATATTCTTCAAAACTGGGACCAGATTGTCATAGATATGCCTGTTGTTGCATGAAAATACTGTCAATTTGCTCAAAGAGAAAAATGATACAAAAAAACTCATTTAAATGCATGGTACAGCCATGTGTACAATGGCTGGAAAACACTCAGGAGCAAAAACACTCAGGAGCAGGTGGCTGGGTACTGGATCCCATTAGCAACTGGGTCAGCTTGCAGTTGATGCTAAGACTTGGTAAGCTAGGTCCATGAGCCCCGGCCTTAAATGAAGGGACATTACTGTCACCCAGCCTCCCCTAAGGCCCACTGGTAGTGTAAGAAAGATGTGCAACGAGGAAGGGACAAAAGGAAGGCAAGAGAGCAGGGAAATTTAAGCAGACTCTGTCTAGCAGGAGCACCATAAATAGTACAGAACCAAAAGAAAACATAAGCTTCTTCATCCACAGAGGTTACACACTTGAAGAACTCTTTCTTGTTTCTATAACCTTCAGGCCAAACCAATTTCCCCCCCGCTTCAGAGTTACAGTAATTTCACGACTATAAGGTGCACCGTACTATAAGGCGCACTTTTTTTGCAGCAAGGATTCGCCGCCGGCTCCCCCCGCCTGATTGCTGGCCAAGACCCCACCTCCACCCAGCAGCCATGAGTCCCCGGGCCTGCCTGTACCTGGCAGGAGTGGTGCTGTGGGCCCCTGGGCTCGCCTGCACCTGGCAGCCACTGCCCTGCCGGCTCCCCACATGGCTCGCTGCTCGCATTTCCAGGTTGGCAAATTTCCAAACTTTGTCCATATATAAGGCGCACCAGACTATAAGGCGCACCTCTGGGTTTGTGCCAAAATTTTATTCAAAAGGGTGTGCCTTATAATTGTGAAATTACTGTACTCTTTTTCTTACCCTGAAGATTAAATATTAACTCCCTCTACCTATGTGAGGATATGCCACTATTTAAGACAACATGCTATGTAACATAATATTGTGGAAATATTGTTAGTGAACCTAAAAGCTAAGAAAAGGTGAATTCCCTAATAGAAAAGATTAATTGTCTGAGCAGTCTTTAAAGGTACATTTTTAAGGTCTACATTTTTACTTTCATTTCCTGAAGTTCTGGGTTCATTAAATATCAGAGGTGACACATACTGCGCCTTACTGTGACTATAAAAATAAAAAGCTATTCATAGGTACTGCACAACATAACACACTGTGCCAGTGTCTACCGTGAGCATCTCCTGGGTCTTTTTCAAGTCTGATTTTCTCTTTTTGTTGATCATATTGCTTCATGAGGTCTAACATAAAAAATAGCCCAAACTTATATTCATTTTAAGTTTGAGTGACAGCTAAGGTACCAGATCATATTCAACATGCAAGTAGCCTTATATGGATCAGACACTAGTGGATTATTAGGAAATCACTTTTAAATGAATATTGAAATTTTTGGAGATTAGCTGACTCTTTCAGCTGAAGCCTACTTCTGGACCATCCTATTCAATTGTCCTCGCTGGACTCATCCTTCAGGAATATCCCTGTAGTTTTCACAGACTCTTTATTACCTCTTATCTCCTTATCATCCTGTGGCAATGAGTTTCACATTTAATTTTGTGATTGGTGGGGTGAGGAAGGGAGTTTTGATTTGGTTTTAGCATGCTTTCTAACAATTTTTCTGGGGCCTTCCTAGTTCCTGTACTACAAGAACCAGCAATAAACCCTCTTTATTGCTTAAGGGTACCAGGGTAATTACTTTTTCTACATGCATATCTATAGATAGACAGAGGTATAGGGAGCATATCTGCTGTGGAGAACTCATTTTACAATGTCTTGAAAATAATACCTCATTCTTAATATTTAATTTGCCTCTCACTGGGCTCAGAGCCATATTACTGCTACTATTATTGCTATTATTGCCATTTCTATTATCATTAGGAATTAGTGTTCTCACCTGGGCAAGGAGAAACCTTTAGCATGCAGGACAATTTGAGGGTCTGTATAAAAAGTTTGATATACAGCCTCTCAGCTAGCACAGCCTCTATGAAATGCAGAGTTAGAAAAGACTAGCAGCTTCCTATTCAGCAAAAAGGACCAGGTTGTGTTTGGGTCAAAGCCTTTCACTTCAGATAAAGAGCTCCAGGCTGTAACAGTCTTATCCTTGTGTAGGCTTTCAGATACTTGGCTTTTCCGTTTTGCTATTCTTATGATATTCACTTTTCTAAATGTAAGTAGATTTCCAAGGAGGCCTTTGAAATCCCTCTATGAAACTTTTAAAATATCTGTGGACATCTTGAAGTCTTATTTACTTGGGATCATCTACTTCTGTTTTGATGTGCTCTTATTATTCCCTTCAGTTTCTGTTTTCCAGACAGCTTGCTTTGCTTTGGCAGACCTTGCTCCTCGCTGAGGCCCTTTGAATGCATTCCATTTGTGCTGCAAAATCTCTAGAGAGGCTGAGAGCAGATGAATGCCATGCTCTTCTCTTCAACACATTTCAAAACACTTAACAAAGAAGGTCAGTATCATTTTTTCCCTTTCTGTAGATAAGGACAGCGAAACAGAGAGAGAGCAAATGGCTAGTCTCACTTACCAAGGAAATCAATGACATAGCTAATGCCAGATGTCTTAGACCCAGAGACTAGTTCTAGGTGCTGGTTGAGGGAATGTAGTCCTTAGTAGCAATTTCAGACAATGCTTGTTGGACTTCACAAAAAATTTTAGGATTTTGGAACTTGGCTTTCTTTGGAACTGGAACATATTTGAAAGTTCTCCAAGGGAAAAATTAAATAAATAAAGGACTCTTTTCTTTCTGTTTTGAAATATTTTATGTCAACCGAACTGATTTTTTTTTGTGTTGAGAGGGACTCTGAAAAGTTACTTTTTACTGCAATACATGACAGCCTTAAGTAATAAAACAAGGCAAGCCAAGACAGCAATTTCAAAATGAAAGACCCAAACGAACACTTAATTTGTATGTCCAGACTGTTCTACCTCCATGAAAATCTCCACTGAGAGATTAAAAAAAAAAAAAAAAGAAAGAAGATTGGGCAACATGAGCTGGCATCATGTTACTAGGGTTTCAATGGCACCACACGTTTCTTAGAATGTGATTCTACCGTGATTTATCACTTGGTCTTTAGCTATTATATTTAGGCATGGAAAAACAGTCTGAAATTGCACAGTGGACATATGTAATTACAGATTTTTCTTCCTTTTCTCCTAGAAATCATTTTGCCATGACCAAGAGCAACAGAACATTGCTTAATAGCACTGAAGGAACAGGGAATTCTCACGGCAGAGTTTGTGAAATGGGAAGACGTGCACTTTCCAGGGTGCAACATGCCCGTTGTTGGCAGTGCAAGTTGCAGCAACAACTTTCTAACCTGATTCCAGCAAGCAGGGAAGACTACTTACTTTCCAAATTCATGTGCTATTCATCTAAAGCCCCAGCTCTGCAGTTCAGTGACTTTCTCAGCTAGGCTGCTTTACTTTTTGCTCATTACAATTCCAAGCTGCTTTGATATCCACATACTAGCAAACCAATCTTTTCACAATTCCTCTCTGAAATAAAATCGAGCTGAAGGAATGTGCTTTATCTAGCTAATTTAGCTAGAAAGATATTACATTTTATAATGAAGAATCCCTCAGGACATGAGATTTAGTGTAATTTTCACCTGGTGTTTATCACTGTGTATACTACAAATTCTGTTAGTGTCTATAAACACAACAGCAGGTACTTGGACCTTACAAAGATTTCTGGAGCCAGATCCAGAGAGAGATGTAGAGTAATGGAATGGCAGAAATCCAGCTTCTAAAATAAATGTAATCTGTCTACTGCTAATGAGAAACAAAACAACAACTTCACACTCCTCCAGAGGATGAAGCCACCTCTTGAATGTTTGATTGCATGAGGAGTTTACATCCTCACAATTGCATTTGGAATAAAGTACAACATTTCTGAATGACCTGTATTGAAATGAAGGCACTTACAATCTGATCACATAACTTTATTTGTATTACACTAGCAGTCAGGAGGCCCAGAAAAATAATATGGGAGAGGGGAAAACTGATGAAGCACGTGCATTTGATGATGAAACAACACACTTGAAAGTTACTGGCAAGACAGGATGTAAAATAAGGACTCCTGGATTTCTGAAGAGTAGAGGCAGCTACTTCCTTCATCTTAGAAAAATATTTACACTGAAAATCTGCCTGTAGTCTGTATTTGGATGCCTTGTAAATAGGCACTTCCCCTCTGTCCCAGTAGGAATGATAAGAAAAGGGAAAAAGCCCCAAGGATTAAGTGGTTTCTGTTTTAAGAAGTGCTTCTGGAAGATCTCACTCACTTCCTTTTGAAGCAGAAATTATTAATACAGCCTAGGTTTGGCTTAGACAAAATTGAAAGAGCAGCATTCCAGGAGCAAATAAACCTCACGGGAGAAAGACACCCTGACAGGCCATTTTGTCTGTGAAAAGTATCAGCCTTACTGTGATGCTGAGTAACAAGGACAGAATCCTAAAAAAGAGTCTTAAAAGGAAAACATAATATCTTTAAGAAGTTTGACTGAACTGGAAAAAATTGTTTGTAGAATTAACGTTAATTCCAGTGAGAAGAACAGCTTTTAAGGCTTTTATATTTAACATTCAGGTTACAGAAGAATGTATCTGCAATTTATAGAAGGTGATAGAGCACAAAGGAAAGCTCTACAAAGCAGGAAGAAGATAAAGCAGCATCTGGCACGGATGTTATTATCAAAAGAGCTGTTAATAGGAAAATTGCATTATTATAATTATAAATTAACGTAATCAGGGAGCAATAATAAAGGGGAAGCCTTCTTAAAAACTTGAATGGTACTTAACATTCCAGAAATAAGTGTACTTTCTAAAGGGAAATAAGACTTCCCTTGCAACTCCATATGTGAGGTCTGAATTTGCTGAATTAAAGATTGAATAATTTTAAAGTATTTATGATGCTTGCATTCTTGACCAGATTTACCCTGCCCCAGTTCAGGTGCTGAATAAGAATTGCCTAATTTAGGACCTCATCTCTTAGTCAGTGGAAGGTGTTACGCATTTTTAGAGGTCTTGTCAGCCATGAAGATCTCAGCTATCCTAGGGAATTCCCTCTTTCCTGGATAAACAATCTCAATGAATTCAGAAAGACACGAAAGCACTCATAGTCTTAGCTCATTTTAGTCTCTGAAGTTAGGAGAGGTGGATTCTCTTCCAGACAGTTATTTTGTCTGAACTTTCTTACACTCAGTCCCATGGGGGAACTCAGACCCTTAGGTGAGAAGTCCAGTCTTGTACAGGAAAAGCTTAGAGGTTTAGGCAATTTTATTCTTTTACTGATATGAAAAATGTATCTTTAAAAAGAAAATACTCTGGCACAGACAGCTGTTAAGATAAGTAAGATGATATCATGGTAGGCAACAGCTTAAAACCAAGGCTTTGCTAAAATATTGTTGCTACTTAGACTAAGTAGGTGGAATACATATAAAAGATATTGCAGCGTAAATCCAGGGCAAGATGTCACTTTAGGTGCTCTGACTCAGCCTGTACATTATGAAACAAGGCATCCTAGGGGGTCATTAGAATTCAGTCACAGAGTTGAATCTGGTGGATACTGAAGGGCAGTAACCCCTACAGAAATCCAGGAGAAGAAAGTCGAGGATAAGAGGGACCTCCTGTGATAGATCAACTGCACTGGTTGACCGTGAAACTCAGAGTTCATTTCAAGTGAATGTCTGCACTGTATAATACCACAATTAATTGCCAAGTTAATTGATTACAAAGTCTACGTTCTTGGCTTATAAACCCAAGGGATTTTGTTCGTAGTAAATATAAGCGTAGCCCAAGTGACTTCATTGGATGCAGATGTCTCCACAGCAGTGCTTGTTTAGATAAATCTAACTTAGTCATAGCTGCAAAATATGTTTTCAAGTGCTGTGCAAACTTAAAACAAAATCCCCTTCCAAAAATATGGGCAAACAAGGATTGGACTAGATGAGACATGGATAAAAGAGAAGGTACTCAGGAAAAAGAAATTACAACAAGACCACTATAAATGGTAAGGCTTGATGTACCCGAGGATCAATTCTTGTCCTGTTTGGAGGTATTTTATAGGTTATACAACAAAGAACAAAATAAGGAAGAACTTGAAACTCAGTAATGAAGCAGCTGTGCAGATACTTCAAACGTTCTTCCCCAAACATGTTAAGCATCGTTTGGGAGAAAGTTGGGAGTTTCTAATTTGAGAACTTGTAAGTAACAAACCGTTTTATTCATGGGCAATGAAGGAGAGATTGTAGAACATAAAAATGGGCTCTGGCAGGCACTGAGGCTAACCTTCCAATTGTTTTGACAATGCAGAACAAATATATCTTAGCCTCTAATCAATTTTATCTATTGAAGGAAAATCTGTGATAAATAGAAAGGAAGAGGAAATTTCTTCATTTTTGTTCTATAATTTTCCTTCTTTTAATGTTACTGTGTTTTATTAGATGAAAAATGTGTCTGTGGAGAGAGGGTAACACTGTAATTTGGCCTCCACTGGCTTTTCTCGCAGTGAAGTTTAATTCATTGTGCATGACACTGTGCAACAGATCAAACATGAACTATGATAAAGAAGTAACTGATCACAAAAATACCTCATTGTGCCCTGATTGAGTGCTGTTTGCATACATAATGACAAAGTTGTGACCATTAAGTTTAGTGTGCATGTGTTAACAAAGCTTTTGGATGTCTTCATCATTTTTCCTGTCCTTTAGGATTTTAATGCAAAACAGCCCATACAATTTAAATGAAAGAAATTTTAGCAGATGGCTAAACAAACCCCACATTTCTTTATGATTTCATGAAAAATATAGATGCAGAAATGTTGCCCACAGACATGTCTATATCAAATCGAGGAAAACTCATTAAAATTCATTCTGTTAAGCTAGTCAGATTTTTGCAATAAGCCAATGTGATGAAAGCAATTTTAAGTGATAAACTGATACTACGTGGATTTTGAAATGCTGTACTCTGTCCTTCAGGAGGCAGCCAAACCATGCAGAAAAGCAAAGAATTTTGAGTTTAGATAGTTTGGATTTCTCATTTGAATTAAAAGATAACCAGATGTGTCTTATAGAATCATAGAATATTTTGGGGTATTTGGAAAAACCTCTAAGTCATTGACTCCAGGCGTTAAACCAACGCTGCCAAGTCCATCACTAAACTAACATCCTTAAGTGCCACATCTACACAACTTTTAATTACCTCCAGGGATGGCCAGCAAACCACTTCCCCATGCAGACCATTCCAATGTTTAACCACTCTTTCAGTGCACAAATTTTTCCAATCTCAGCCTCCCTTGGATCAGCTTTAGACTGCTTTTGTAGCACTACTTGTTACTCGGAAGAAGAAGCCAACCCCTACCTGGCTACACCCTCCTTTCAGAAAGTTGTAGAGAGTGATAAGGTCACCCCTGAGCCTCCTTTTCTCCAGGCTGAACAACCCCAGCTCCCTCACCTGCTCCCCATATGACTTGCTCTACCCTTCACCAGCTTTGTTGCCGTTCTTTGGATGTCCAAACTTAATGAATAGAGAAACTAATTCTCACAGTGGTATTTTCAAAAGCACTTAGGTTAACTTATGTTAACTCACTTATGTTGCTCACACAGAAATTACTATCTTCAAAATGAGTAGTGGGATAATAAATAGTGGAAGTCAAATCATTTTCTGTCAAGAAAATTAAGATGTCTATACACATACATAATTATAACTCACCTGTTGTCTAGCGTGATATTGGAGTGGAATGTGCAAGAGTTGGTTTTGAGATTTCTTCAAGTGGATTTGAGTCTAGTATTTTAATAATAGCATGTCTCATTCCACTACTCAAATACCTT
>PYHW01010455.1:93230-104351 GCA_013186435.1 Turdus rufiventris
TTTTTTTTTTTTTTTTTTTTTCTATGAAAGGAGTAAATTACAGCATCTTAGCATTTTTTAGAGCAGAAAAGACTCCTGAAATCACCAATCCAACCATTTCTGCTGAGTGGATGCCATGGCTCCCTGTTGGAGCTGTCAGAGCTACAGTCCATAGACTGCCATGGAGTGTTTGCCCATCCTGCTGGCAGTGGTCCAGGTTACCACTGCTCCCCAGGAGCTTCTTTCATGGAGCAGGAACCTTGGCCACCTGTCCAGGTCCTGGCAGCTCTTGACTCCCTGTGAGATCCCCCTGGTTCAGGACCCCCTTACACCATGCTAGAGCACTCTAGAACACTTGCGCTGCCACCAGAGCTTCTTATCTCAGTGGCTGAGGTTGTATGTGTTTAACGATTCCTTTAGTGTTTTTAGTTCTCATTCAGATGTGGTTTCCCCCAGCTCCCCCACCCCAGCTTCTGTTTAGACTGGAAGCTATTTTGATTAGAGAAAATCCCCTTCAGTCAAAGGGAAACATGACATTTACAGAATATCACATGAATGGACTTGATCTCATAAACCTCCTAGAATATCTTAGGGTCCATTAGTAATGCAGTAGAGTCCTGTAAGATCCTATTTCATAGACAGTGATCTTGAATTTGAAAATTTATCCACAATCCTGTGCTACTGAGTTTAAGTTCAGCTTCCTTCAAAGTATTCAGAAATAAGGAATGTTTAAAATGCAATTTTATACCACTTGATCTGGTATGGATGCTGCAGCAGTTTCCTAGGTCTCTCCCTCCCTGTTCTTCACTGTTGTCAATTCTGGGATTTTTTTCTGTCCTAGAAAATGAAGAGAAGCAGTTTCCTGTCCTCTCACTGAGAAAGTAATACACAGAGATGGGGTCAAAAAATAACCAATTTTTCTGCTGCAGAACAAAGATACCCACAAGATACCACTGCACAGCATCAGGCGATTACAGTAATTTCACAATTATAAGCCGCACCATTTTGACTAGAGTTTTGCTCCGTACCCAGGAGTGCGTCTTGTATTCCAGAGTGGCTAATATATGAAAAAAAATTCAGAAATTTGTCAACTGGAAATGCGAGCACGCAGCAGCCCCGAGCCGAGCCAAGCCTGTGCTCTGAGCCAGTAAAACCTGCGTTCCCGCGATTCTGTTACTAATTGGCCACTTTGTGAAAGTTGCACATGGCTTCTCGCTGCGAACAAAAGTGCGGCTTACAATCCGGTGCGGCTTATATATGGAGGAAAAACGACACCCCGGAAGTGCTGCTTATAATTGGTGTGGCTTGTAATCGTGACGTTACTGTAATCCAAATCAGAAAGAGCGGATCTATCATTAGCTATTAAACACCCAGTGGTCTGATCATGGATTGCAGCTTAGGAAGTCTCAGGCCTTTGGTCTACAGACAGCTTTTATCCTGGGTGTTTGTCTACCTTCAGATATGGGGCAGTTACATCACAGCCACAATTACCCATAGTCATGGAGCATGGCACCCTGTCCCATAGAAGGAGCCAGAGGCAGGTGTATGCAGAGCAAACAGTATCCACAGTCATTAGTTTTGATTATTCAGTTGTTTTCAAGCTTGCCTGAAAACAGACCATGTCTTAGTGGCTGGCAAGCCCCTTTGAGCCAGCACTGCTGCCCAGCTGCAGTTTGGGATAAAAGCAGTCCTTGTGCTATCCTATTTCCCCCATTTCTGCAGGGCAGCCTTGGGCAGGACAGCAGCATCACTCAGTTTAGAGACTAAATCTCTCTGTAAGCTCTTCTAAGCAAAGTGTGTCATAAACAGTATTCTTAAAGCCTCATTCCCCTTTCTTCAGATTATGAAAATAAAACAGGAGAAACAAAGACAGAAAGACAGCAAGAGAGGCAGCTAGAAAAGGCATTACTGGACCCTGATGACTCATCAAACATTTCCACAGGATTATGGCTTCCCATAATAATACTAGAATGCCATTTCATGTTAGGGGAAGGAAGGTATCATCAGCAATCTCACTACAGCACAGTCAGAGTGGTGAAATCCATACATACTCAGTAAAGGTTCCCAGAATGCTAAAAAGGGATCAATTTCTCATTCTTTAAGGGAAATAGAATACTAGTCATCCTTCAGTGAAAGAGATGCAATGGCAAAAGAGTTAAGGCATCAACCTCAGATATTAAAGTCCAGGTTGCATTCTCAATTTCCACTACTGTACTGGCAGTGGCTTGACCTATGAAAGAAAGAAATCCTGCTTCTTTGATACAGAGCTAGAGGTCACTGGGCATAAGTTTTATCTACCTTAGCCCCATGTACCACCAGCTCCAAGAGTTTTTGTGATTTATGTGGACAATCCTCCTCTCAGAGGGAAAACAATGGGATTTAGTGTAGCAAAACACATCTAAAAGGAGTACGAGAAACTAACTGGGATTGGCTAAAATAATGGCTGAGGATTTGAAGTACAGGGTCTCCGAATGTAATTTGAAAACCCTGTACTTCAAATTAGTCTTTAGTCTCATGTAATGACTAAAAGAGCAAGCCACTACACTACATGGAACTTATTCCAGTCCTATGTTCTATGACCATTATCATAAATAAACTATTAATAATAAAAAATGCAATATTGAACCCACATTAATTTTAATCTTCTTTTCAACAAGAAAATACACAAAACTTTTCTTTGCTACTGTCTGTTTAAAAACTTCTCATCTGCCTCTTTTTCATGAGCTTTTGATTTTGGAAAAGTCAAAGCAGTTTGAATTGAACTGTGATGTTTTTATCTTAATCAGTTAAGAAATAAAATTCTAGCCTCCCCAGCACAGTGAAGCAGTATAGGTAGCTCATGGTCCCATTCTGAGATGCAGACTCAGCTGTTGTCCCATGGTACATCTGAAATCCAGCGTCTGTGAAAACATTTCTAAAATCATGGGATGATTTGCCCACTGTGGCAAACTGCAAAGAAGCAACTGTGCATTTGTGGGTAGGTAAATCCACCACTCCTCAAACTGGAATTGGACTGGGACAGAAACTTGAGATAAGATAAAGGGGATGCTATTGTCCAATTGTCCCAGGTCTGGGGAGAAGAATGTATCCACAAGACATACTGGAAAAGAGACTGCGATGCTGATGGCTCGAACATTTAAGGAGCAAGCTGCAAGTAACTGTCTAGGTGCAGAGGATGAGCACACCCCACCTCAGGCTACAGATGGGTGTTGAAAAAGATAAGGGAGGAGGAAAATCCTGTGAGGCAGTAGTAGACTCTCTGTTGCAACGACCAAGTTTCATTGCAAGGCCTATGGTGCTGGGATCTTTCTACTCTTATTCTTTCCTTCCCTTTCTCATATGTTTTCTAAAGTGCTATTTTTATGTTTTCATATTGTTATGCTATTATGGATAACAACAACTAAAACAACTCCATACCTGTTTGCCTGTGCAACCAATTAATTCTATGATAAACCCTGCGTGTATAACATGTACAAACATTGATCACTCAGTGTTGTTTGACTCTAATCCACCCCAAGGGATTTATTAACAAAAACCTGGTTTACCCTCACCTTTTGCCATGGATCATAACACATCCAGTGGATCACATAATTTCTTAGGAAAAAGTCCGTCTAGAAACACAGGGTGAGTCAGGAAATCAGGAATCAGAACTCCACCAGTAGTTCAGTCTGTGGCTGAGTGCAAAACTGCATATTTTTATTTTGATTACAGTAACACCAATCTTTTCTTTTAAGACAGCCATCATAGAAAATTTTTATTTGTTAGGTCTTCTTTTATAATGGCAATTCAGCAACGAAATGTGAATTATTCAATTATGGTTTATGGAAACTATTTAAGACTGACTACTTTGACAAATCTGGCTTTAACGTTTTTTTGTTATTTTTTAAAATACTGTTATTTAATTTTACACCTTGTTTAGCATTGCCTTTTGATCAAAGTCAGATACAATTATTGGGGAAGCTTTTCACTTCTTTCAGCAGGCTCTGGATCTGCTGAGCTCCCCTGATGCTTGATGATTGCTCAGCAGCTACTCTGAAGTGCTGGGCTGCTCTCAGGCCTTTTCTCAAGGCTTGTATTGTTTCTCAGGCAGCTCTGGTTGCTTGCTAGCAGAGGATGACAGAAGCACAGCTAGACAGAAAAACTTCATTAAAACTCTTAATAATTTTTTAAAATTATGCCTGCTTTCTTTAAGGTTGTTACAAATGTCTAGAAGTTATTAATAAAGTGATAATAAAAATTGATTATGAAAATAAGATATATTCTGTTTCCATTTTATTGATGGAATTTTGGATTTTGATTTAAAAATCAGCATCAAAAAGTCTTAACTATAAAATAAGGAAAATTCCCTTTTTATTATTTTATTCCCCTCAAAGCTGTTTTTATTTTTTTTTTATTTTGTAGCAAAAGAGAACGGGTAATTTCTGAATTTCTAGCAAGTCTGCTCATCCTTATGCACAGCAACACACACAAAGGTCATACCTCCAAAGCTTGCTAAAACCCCATTCCCAACAGTAACGTGAGACATAATTGGAAAATGCTGTTTTTGAATGCATTTCTCCCATTCATTAATGGACAAATGTAGTAGAACCACACACTTTAGTTATTCAAATGATGAGTGTGTGTGGTGACTTTTGCAGAACCAAGATATTTGGTATTGCAGTGCGTGCTGTTTGCAGTGCTGTGGTTTCACTCCTCGTGAGGTGTATTCCCAAAAGCACCACCGGGACTGAGCAGGGGATGCAATGAGGGATCTGTTTCAGGCTGTGTGAGTAATGTGTGTGGGGATCAAAACAGAAAAGGTGAATGAGGGAAGGATGATTGATAGAAGACCTGGGATGTTTTCTAATTAGAATTGCTTTATAATACTTAATGCACCACCATCAATTATATATGTCCTGATGATCATCCTCTTCATCCTTGTTTAGGTCTTAATGAACACTCTACACAGTTCCAATTACTGTCACATGCAACCACTTTATAACAACCTCCCCCCCAAACGAAGGAGCATTAAAAACAGAGTAAGAAGCAGCACTTTAAATGGCAGGTCCTGAGCAATTATTCTGTGTTGCCTCTCCTTGAGTCAACATACATTTTCTTTGGCCTTAATAAGTCTCCTCCGAATGATTTTCCCTCAAGGGTGAGAAGAGGAAGATGGATGACACAGCCTGGCAATCAGTGATCAATAGCACTGAGATTAATCCAATGGCACCTGGGAGCCACCCTGTGTGTCTGTCCTGATCCCCCTCTCATTCCCTCTGATCAGAATGCCTGCACACCCTGGTTTTGGTCCTGTGGGACGGGGCCTTGAGCCAGCCTGGATGTGGCCGAGGACCAGGCAGACCTGACCTGATGACACTCGTGCCTTGGAGGGAAGGAAAATAAAGCTGGCAAAACGAATAGAGCAGGGATTTTTAGAGGCAGCATCCTGTTCCCACTGGTGTTTTTCCTAATGTGCTGAATCCTGCACTAAGGAAGGAAAAACAACCCTTAAATACCTTGAATGCAAGATAGTACTTGCATACGATGGGAGATGGTGTATTGGGACCATGGAGACAATGGGCAAAAAATTCCTTCCTACAAATCTCAGCTCCACCCTCAAAAGAAAAGACAGAGCTTCCCATCTTTTGCTTTGTGCTGCTGCTAAAGAAAAATTAATTAAAGAATTTTTTCATCTGCTATGACCTCATCAAAATCTTGGTGGAAAACAAACAATAATGAAAGGCTTTTATCAGTTTCTGAAGATTTGGAAAAGGAATAAAAGGGAAAGGCAGAAATTGATGAGCCAAGTGACTGACAATTACAATCTTGTGAGCATTCAGTCTCCAAATTTAAAATGATAAATGTTCTGGCGAGTAATATCCAGACAGAGAGCAAAAGACACCATTTTAGAGTTATACATTTCACAGGAAGACAAAAAATATTTCATTTCCAGAGAAAGATAAGCTCCATTCAGGTTTGTTTCATTGTGTCATGCCCATAATCCCAGAAATTGCCTTGAAGGAATAGCAAGCAAAAATCCTTAGCTACATTTAGAAGTTTCACTGAAATGAGTGATAGCTTTTTTTTGGCCAAACTTAGGCTCATTCATTTCTCTGTGTGGTCACAAAACCATAGAATGGTTTGGATTGGAGGGGACCTTAAAAACCACCCAGTTCCAATCACTCTGCCATGGGCAGGGACACTTTGCAGTCAGTAGACCAGGTTGCTCTGAGCCCCATCCAGCCTGGCCTTGAACACTTCCAGATGGGGCATCCACAGCTTCTCTGGGCAACCTGTGCCAGTGTCTCACCACCCTCACATTAGAGAATTCTTCCTTACATGCTATCCAAATCTCTGTGCTTTTTTAGTTTAAATCTGTCCCCCCTTGTTCTGTCACTATGCACGAAGCTTCTGAATATTGGGACATCTCAACAAAAAGTTCTGCCTAGTTTGGTAATGTCAGAGAGAAA
The DNA here is from genome assembly GCA_013186435.1 of Turdus rufiventris. Taxonomy (NCBI): domain Eukaryota; kingdom Metazoa; phylum Chordata; class Aves; order Passeriformes; family Turdidae; genus Turdus; species Turdus rufiventris. Next base: position 99,659 of record PYHW01010455.1, read on the forward strand.
TGTAATGGAAGTGAGCAAATTCCCTGATAGCTTTGGTAAATACATGCATCCTCAACTGGCTGTGTTACTTGCAGGAGGGGAATATGTGGCCAACAGACACCTATGCCTCCTGAGGCAGAGCCTGATGTCTAGCGAGACTTAGAGTGTCATGAACAGAAATAGTCTGGTACCTGAGATTCCTGAAGTTCAGATCTCTCCTTGCTGAGGTTTGCATAAGTGATCCCACCTGTTGATAGATTTGGACAGCCTCCTGCCTGTACTGATGCTTGGTTGATGTGCAGTAGCTACTCAAAGAGTAGAACTCTATTATGTATCTGGTTTTACTAATTGTCACTCTTTCCTTCATTCAGATTAAAACCCCACTGTCACAGATTGGATTTCTTGAATATCTTTAAATTGGCAGAGCAAAAAGCTTAAAAAAGCTCAAAACCTTCATTTGTGGAAATCATGTTTTCCATTTCAGAAGTTCCATACGGAAACAAAGTAAAGTGCATTTTACCAGAGATTACATAATGCCATTTTTAGGTAGAGGTAAATTGCACTGAGTCAGACAGTCTCTGATTATCCTTTTCTTTTGGAATTTTAATGCTGCTCAGAGAAAATCACAGTGAAGGTTTACGATAACTGCCAAAAAGAAAATATATTTAGAGGAAATAATATGAAAGAGTGGGGGAAAATAACTAAGGTGGTTAAACTAGGGGCAATGATCTAAAATGAGGAAAAGAAAGAAATTAAAAATGAAAATTAAAAAAATGTTTTAACATCACTGCCTATTAGGGAGGATTGCAAATAGGATTATCACACCCCTGCTTTTCCCCTCCAGCTCATCTGTTAGTTCAAATAAGTTGAACTGTTCCTCACCAACTTTGAAAAACAGTGAGGTAGAAAGAAAAGTAGGTATGGCAACATCTATATATTATTACCCTCACTTGAGGACTTCATTTGGATGAAACTTATGTACCTTCAAGGCTCTGGTATGGCTGAAGGGACTCCAGCAGAAATGACTGTACAATGACTGTCACCTGTGGGGACGGCTGTAGGACAGGGAGTGGCAGCCAGCCTTTCCTGCCTCCGTTTGTTCCACAAACCCTTGCAGCAGGTCTCAGCCTTGTCCTGCACGGATGAGGACAAGATCCAAGGTCAGCTCTAAGGGGATGGTGGGTAATTCAGTCATTGGTAACTCAGACAGGCAGTGGTCTGGAAATGCAGGGATGGGTCAAGGAGTGCTCTGGATTTTAGGCTTTTTTCTGACCTAATGTCTTAAGTGAATAATAAATATAATTTTCATTGCATGGCTATCCAGAAAAGGGGTATTCTTTGAGGGGGAATAGACAATATCTTACCGGAGAATAAAAAAAATATACAAAACTATCCTCAGTATGATCAATTTGTGTTCTCTCTTTCCAAAATGCTGGATAAATTTCTGCTGGTTTCTGGGAATTATTCTTAGACACACAATTAAAGGTGCCACACATAAAGATATTTCTGTTCCTTGGGAATTAATCCTAACAAAGACAACCAAGACATTCCATCAATTCCACCAGCCTATTTTAGGGTCGGTATTTTTAGATAACAAGATAAAAATAATAAAACAGCTTTAATCCGTAATTATTCCTAAAAACCTTTCCTCCAAAATGGAAGATTTCCCTTAAATAAAGGAGATATCCTGTGGGAAGACAATTGTGTGCTAACTCATTTTTCACTTTCTCCATACATATTTCTCATTTCAAGCTCTTTAATATTGTTTCACTCTATTATTATCATCAACAAAAGTAGCAATGAGAAAAAAAAGTATTTCTTTTTCTTTAAATATTTGCTGTAGCTTGTGTAATTACTGTGCTTGGCAAGAGACATGAAGCATTATTGAATTTTCCAACGGTTTTGTTTTTGAAGAGTAAAATACTTTTGCCTCCCTCTTAAGAAACCTCCAGAGGAAGGCAGAAATAAATGTTGTTTAAAAAAAAAAACCAAAGAAACAAAAAATGAAATAAGAATAGGAATGTATAAATGAGAAAATGTGGCTGACTTTTGAGGATGCAGGTTTTACAAGTCATTTGCACAAACAAGCCACTTCAAGGATCACAGCATCTCAGCTGACCCAGATTCCACTGGCTTCCAAGCTCATTTGTTTGGAAAATGTGCACAGCAAACAAAACCTGTATAAAAGCAGTGGCTTTGCTGGAAGTACTTTTGCTCTTGAGGAACAAGAGAAAGGTTATTGAAAATCTCTCTGTGGCTTTCCCTTCTCTGCTGAAATTACAAATAGATGACTACAGTAATAAGATGAAGCCTTCTGTTTAATTCAGAGCTTGATTAAGATGTAGACGAGTCTGTAGCAGCTTGTCCTTGTTCTGTCTATCATAATGCATAAGACTTTATTCTAGACTAAAGCTTTGGATCTCTCCTGATGTTCTCAGCTAAGGGTGCATTAGTGCTGTGGACACGTTATTTGACTAATCACTGTGATAACCACATGGCAGCTATGGATCAGCTGTCTACTTGTGCTGGTCTGTGTTAAATATAGATTTTTACTGTGTTTTTTTCCCCCTGCATTGATAATGCTAAGTACAGGTTACACTTGCCCTCATTTTGCTGAATTTCTCTGTTCATGGAACTGACACATCTTGGGAAAAAAATGTCAGTGCAGAACTGAATAGCACCAGGGCAGCGGCTGCACATCCAAGGACCAGCTCGAAAGGAGGGAGAGGTCAGCCTGCTTCCATGCTGTCTCAGGGCTTCCCAGCTGCATTGGTACAAAGGCTGTTGGATTCTTGCTGGTGCATTGATTTCAAACATTTATCAGAAATCCTTTGTATTTAAGCAGGTAAATGCACAAAAAATCAATCGGATGCTTCAGTCAGTTTTTTAGCACTATTGAAATCCATTCTCTCTCCTGGGAGGAGATGTGGGTATGCAGGTTAAAAAGTTCAAATGTGCCCATATAAATTAAGTATCTACATCCCAAATACTTACTCTGAAAATTGGTGGTCTTGTCCCCCTCTTGAAGGAGACTGACTCCTCCTCCATCCTTACAAGAGAGGAAGTTCAGCCATTTCATGCCACAACTATTATTAAACCATCGTAATTCACAGAACTGATTGAGAGTTTTCTGTGCATGCTGTGCTGCAAACCATGTAGTAGCTCAGCAGCTGCTGCAGGAACATCTGAGGCACAAGCTGGAAGAGGGATCCTGTGGGCAACCTCGGGGCTGGATAGGAAGATCCTGTAGTCTTTCCCTGCCAAGACCCACTGCCCAATCCGTCAGCACTTCATAGCCACCACAGAGAGGTCTAACAACAAAAACACGAAGCCACATCAGTGAGAGGTACAGAAGAGGCCCTGCAGCCTAAAACCCTTTTAGTTATCCTGGCAAAAGCCTGGATGCATGGTGACAGACACCTGTTTTTGCTGGCTCATGCTGTTTCCAACCGTGGTATGAGGGTACTGATGAAAAAGATTTGGCTGAATCACACAGCTTCTAAAGGAAAGGGCTCTGCCAAGGTTGTGCCATGCTGAGTAGATGCCCTTCAGAGGCTAAAACCGGTGAGAAGAGAGAAATTAAAAGCGATTTCAAAGCTTATCCCAAACACATATGTGCAGTAACCCTCAGACAGATCCCCTTCTCTGTGTATCTGAGCAGTCAGAAAGTTGTGCTCAGATAGCTTGGTTAAAGACAGACTTTACAAAAATCCTCCTATTTCAGCCACAGTTTTGGTTGATCTCAAGCAGCCAGCAGAAGCTGCCAGAGCTGGCTCAGCTGATAATTTTCCCGCAGTTTTAGTGCTCCGAGGAGAAGCTGCCACACGCAGCAGGTGGGTGATAATGGCATGGTCCTGTGCCACAGATTGCTCTGCAAGAGGGTGCTTCCCTGTCAAGCCAACTCATTGTCCATTTTTTCAATCAATTTAAGCTTGAAATGCATACACTGGGACACAACACAAGTAACTGCCACGTGCAGATGAAAACTGCTGCCTTAAGAGCTCCCACTTTGATCCCCTAGGATGCAATCTTTGTACCAGAACTAAAAAATGAGAGCACTCACCTGAGATATATTTAAAAGAAGATTCATGAATTATTGATATTCATCCAAATATCAAAACACCCAAACATATAATGTGTCAGCCTGACAGTTAGTGATAAGAATAAAATAGCTTCCTCCTGCATCTTTCCCGATTCTGCTCTAGAACTGCCAGTCAGACCTCCAAGGAACTGCAGTGTGAGACCTAATTCACTGATTCTGTCATAAAAATCTGTGTTTGGGTCTAGAGCTGGAGCTTTCTCAGCAAATTTTCAGTGCTTTTCCCTGTTCATTTGGATTTTTTTGATAAATCATTGAAACTGCAGGTGCTCATGGGAAGGAGTGATTTGGGTTAAATATTTAAAATGTTTGAACATGTTAACAAGTCCTGTTTCAACACTTCCTTATAAAAGTATAATCTGAATAATTTTCTTCAGAGTTTGATTAACTCCTCTTGCAGAAATAGATAATCTCTATTGCATGGAATTGTTGATAACAGCAGCACCACTGAAGGGGTTGAGGGTGACAAACTCAGGGTGTCTGGGTGCATAGGTGGCTGCACAGTGGCTGTGTGCATTCTGTGACAGAGCAGGAGAGATTTTAGACAAAAGTATTTCCCCACTGGAGTTACCAAACACCTGGAGGGAAGAAATTCCCTGGTTAAAGCCTGCCTGC
>PYHW01010455.1:104844-156262 GCA_013186435.1 Turdus rufiventris
GGAAGGGAAGGGAAGGGAAGGGAAGGGAAGGGAAGGGAAGGGAAGGGAAGGGAAGGGAATAGTATTAATTCTTGATTTTTAGGTTATACAAGATCCCAAACTTAGTTCTGGCCATTTCCCCCACATCCCACACAGAACATGGGGCATTAGCTGACTCGTCCTGTATGGGTCACCATCGCTGAGGAAAGGAGCAGGCTGCTCATATTGCTGATGCACACATCCATCAAGTTGGTGGCTTTGAAGCTGTGCCAGACTGCTCGCCTGTTGCTCCAGTCTGTTTCTTCTCTGCATGTTTCCTGCAGAGTATTTAATTAGCAAGAGTGCTCAGGGTTTCCTGCAAAGCAGGAGGGGGAAGAGAAAGATGTGCTAGCATTGCATCAAAATAAGGGAGCTAAGGAAGGGATGTTTTAGATTAAGCAGAGCTGACTCAATTTTTCTCAGAATTGGTTGTCCCAGAGAAGGTAGGAAGCAGAGAAAATGGACTGAGAGAGTTACAGGTATCTGAGGGTAGCTAGCCTTGCTGTTCATGTTGCTACCTGAACAAATTGTCATGAAAAGAGAGAGAAATTGATCTTAGATGAAAGATGCCTTCTTCTCTTTCCTCATCTCTTCTTCCTCAGGAGTAACTGCATAGGTGCCCATCTCTCCGCAGTAGCAATTTACTCCACGTTACAGGGCTCTGAAACAAACAAAGCACATGGTGACATTTTACCATATATGAAAATCAAACACTCTGTTTGACTGAAGAGAGTGTCATATGATGACTTGAAGAGGATATTTTAAAAACACTGTGCTCTCCTCTTCCATGGATACTGCCACTCTGAATGGTCTCAAGCCCTGCTTCAGAAAACCTCTAAGCAGCCCAGTTGCTCAGGAAGTGGCTGTGATCTTCTTCTGTGCATTTGTGCTCAAACCACAATCAAATCAAAACTGAAATGAAAAATGCTTCTCCAGGTGTGTCTAAACTGCCCTTCTTGTGAAAGTCCAAATCATATCAGGGTCCTTCCCTATGTTTGCAGGCTGGTTTTCTAATCCCAGGAGTATACCTGGTCTACTCAGTGTCCTTGTTTTTTCATTGTTGCAAATCTCCTAGTAGCTAAATCAACGCCTTCATCTCACTTTTCCAGTTCTTTCTCCCACAATGCAACAATCTTCTGACTATTTAATCTGTACCCAACATTTCTATTTCCTTTCTTTCATTCTGTGGAACCTTGTGATATTTTTTGTTTAGAAAATAGCTCGTAAACGGCTTGATCAATTTTCAATGTAGAGACACATACTGACAAAATATCCAGAGGACAACAGGGGAAGGCTTGGCCCCATATCTGAGTTGCAACATGCTATCTTCAGTATTGCTCTGGGTCCACTACATGGAAATAAATTGAAAATATTATTAGTTGCTTGCTCTGACACCTGGGATAGTATCTTTAAACAATCTTTTCTGCCTGTACTTTTACAAATACTTTCAACTTAATGTCCTGTTTCAAATTTTCTTTACTAAGCATAAATTCCACTTGAAGTTGAGGGTCAAAATTAGAAAAAATACCATACAGGGTTATTTTTGCTCTGAAAGTAAGGAGTATTTATTTTTCTTTATTATACAAATAAGTGCTTTGACTGAGAAAATTTTTTAAATCTATTTTCAGGAGGAAAAACTTTTTTCAACAGTAAAATTCATTCTCATTATTGGTCTAGTTGTCAGTCAAGCCATGGGCTATTAGCTACTTTTGGTCTGAAGCAGTAGCACAGGAGATTTAAAATAACTTATGGGAGTATGGATGTTCTTTCTTCCAACCTCAGCAAAAAGCTACAGATGAACACAAAAGTGCTGGCTAATATCCTTCCATGAAGTCAAGGCTATTTTTTTTTTTTTCAGTTATGAAATTATACTATACAATGGATTAAATAAACTACATCAAAACCAAGCAAGTAGTTCTTGGGTAGTGTGAGTATCCTAGATGGGATAGGAGTATCTATCTGTTCCTCTGTATCTTCTCTGCTGGTTGATGATTATCTTAACCAAACATGTGGTTTTAGATGGTGAAAGAAATGTAACTAATCCATTACTCCTAAGAGAGTTTTTTTATATCTCTTTACTGGATACACTGAACTATGCTAGGAAACTGTCAAGTGTTTTTGCTAAGCAGCTCATATGCTAAGAGCAGAAGCGTTCACACAGCCATTAAATCAGCCTTCATCAATCTGATGCCTTTTTCTGGAGATACATCATCCCTTAGTGATATTACTGTTTTAGTGACATTAGATCCACATGTTAACTACCTTCTGAATCAACCTGTCACAAAAGTGACTTGAATATAGCTGTGGTGGTCTACTTGTTCCTGGGCAAGTCACATTCTAAATGCTGTGATGGTCCGCTGCTGATGTGTGAGCTGGACTTACCCCAGCCCTGCAATCCTTTTGTGTGAGCAGCAATGATCTGTGCATTGGTGCAGTGCCACAGGTCTGTGTCTTGTCTGGTACTGCTGCAGAGCTCAGTTTAACTTCAGCTGGGTCTTTGAGAACTCATGTGATAGCAAAGCCTAAGTCTCCTGTTTGAAAACTTTGAGCATGATCAAAATGTGTTAAAGTGACTTGAGAAATGGACAAGGGAAGAAAAAGAAGATAATCGTGGTCTTCTGACAGGCTTTCCCCAGGACTGAAGGGAAATAAACATTCTTGAGCCTCACTGCTTCTTTTCTACTCAGTCCTAGGGTAACAGATTCTGATAATAACTGTTCAGAAGGCTTCAGCACCATTCAGATACAGAGGAAAATATATTCTCAAACAACAGACATACATGGAACTTTAATTTCATGACAGCTGTGTTACTATGTGAATGATATCATCCAATTCCAAGGACAAATTTCATGTCAAACAAACAAACAAGCAGAGAATGACAAAAATATAAGAGGAAAACAAAGACTTTCAGCAAATACTCCTATATCCTCCAGAAACAGAAAAGAAGAAAACAAATCTCCTAACTTCTGCTAAAATCCCCATCTATTTTTCTGCTATTATTACTAAACAAGTCATGAACCTAACATGGATGGCAGTTTAGAAAGAAGCTTGTGAACTTAAGTTGATATAAAAGATAGTTCTCATGGTCAGACCAAGAATTCAGAGCCAACATGCCAAGATGTCAGACCCCAATTTATTTCCTTTTCTGTCTTGCTTTTTAGGAAAACTACATAGGTTTCAGTTCCCCAGGCAGCACACAGCATGCATCTCTCAGAGAGCCAAGAATAGAATTGGGATTCTTTATGATCAGCTCCCTGCTGAGTACTAACAAGCAACCATGTAATATATTGAGAAGGTGTGGGCATGTCAAGCTCCTTGCCCAGCTGGATATAAAAATAGGAAATAAGCACCGAGACAAAAGCCTAACAAAGATATCAGTAACAGTGGCATAGAATGGTTTGTCAAATGCATTTGATACATGATACTTGCAGGACTGCTCTGCTTTTAGGTAGTTGTGGAAGCTCTTGCTCTCTTGAAGTAAATCTACTACCTTGCATGCAAGGTATTGGAAAGTGAGTGATGGCCTTATGGAGAGTTTGAACTTCTCACCTATTATTCTTTCAACATAAAAAAGAGAGGAAGTATTTTCCCTTGTTCATTATTTCCATTCTCTTAGGCAAGAGAGAGTTTACACATATTCCACAGTATTTGCAATCATAAATTATAATTTCTCTTTGCTAATTTTATTCTTTTGCAGGATCATTGGATCTGTTTGGATTTCTCAGAATGCTCCAAGGAGCAAGATTTTAGTTCTGACATTGAATTGTGGCTTTTAAATTTTTTTCCATCTGCATTAATTTTTTGAAAGACAGAATGTGTTTTATGCTCTTTGTGACCTTGAAACAAAGCTTTTATATTAGTCAGATGTATTTTTCAGAGAGCTTTCATGAACGTTTTAACCACACCTGTTTAATGTTCTTTGTGGCATTCAGTCGGGTAGACATACAGAGCACAGGACTCATCTTTGGTCCCTGACAGAAAAATGACAAAACTTCCACTTTTATCCACCATGAATGCTCATTATTCTGCACTTAAATTGTGTGTTTTGAACATCCTACAAATCATCTCTCTGTAGCAAACTTACCTCAAATGCAATACAGAATAGAATGGTTTTCAATATCATAGAATTGTACAATCATTGAATACTTTGGGTGGAAGGGATCTTAAAAATCATCCAGTTCCAATCACTCTGCCATGGGCAGGGACACCATCCACTAGACCAGGCTGTTCAAAGACCCTTCCAACCTGCCCTTGAACACTTCCAGGAATGAGGCACATACAGCCTCTGTGGACAACCCGTGACAGTGCCTTACCACACTCACAGTAAAGAATTTACTCCTAATATCTAATCTGAAACTGCTGTCTTCTCATTAAAGCCATTCCCCCTTGTCCTATCACTACAGGCCCTTGTCAAAAGTCCCTCTGTTGCTCTGTTGTAGCTCCTTTAGGTACTGAAAGGCTGCCATAAGGTCACCCTGGAGCCTTCTTCTCTCCAGGGTTAACTGTTTATAGGAGAGGTGTTCCTGCCCTCTGATCATTTCTTTGTTCCTCCTGTGGACTTGCTCCAGCAGGTCCTCGTCCTTCCTGTGCTGGGGACAGCAGGGCTGGGCACAGCACTGCAGGTGGGGTCTCATGAGAGCAGAGCAGGGAGGCAGAATCCCCTCCCTCACCCTGCTGGCCGCACTGCTCTGGATGCAGCCCAGGACACAGCTGACTTTATGGACTGCAAGTGCATATTGCTCAGTCATATTCAGTATTTAACTCACCTGCACACTCAAGTTCTTCTCCACCGAGTTACTTTCAACCTACTCATTGCCCGTTCTGTACTTGCATTTATGATTGTTCCAATTTAGGTATAGGACCTTGAACTTGGCCTTGTTGCACTTCATGAGATTCACATGGGACCCCCTCTCAGGTCTCTCTTGGTCCTTCTGCATGGCATCTCTTCCCTCCAGCCTGTTGGATGCACCACAGAGCTGAGAATTATCCACAAACTCTCTGAGTGTGCTCTACCCCTCAGTCCATGTCACTGACAAAGATGTTAAACAGCATCAGCCTAAACCCTAAACCCTGAGAAACACCACTTGTCCCTGCTCTCCACTCAGACACTGGGCCATTGACCACCGATCTTTGACTGCAACCCTCAGCCAATTCCTTATCCATCGAGTGGTCCTTCTGCCAACTCCATGCCTCTCCAGCTTAGAGATGAGGAGGTCACACTGGACAGTATCAAATGCTTTGCACAAGTACAGGTGGATGGCATCAACTGCTCTTCCCTCATCCACCATGCTGCAGCTCCTTTATAGATACCCACCAAATTTTTCAGGCACAACTCGTTCTTTGTGAAGCCATATTGGCTGTCACAAATCACCTCCTTATTCTCCGTGTGCCTTAGCATGGTTTCCATTAGGATCTGCTCCATGATCTTGCTGGGCAGAGAGAAAAATACATTTAAGATGAAAAGATCTATTTAGCATGGTTAGTTTGTTATTTCACTTAGCTTTGGGAACTTAATGGAAGTTGTGAGAATAAACTGTTAGCCCTCAAGATTGGGTTGCAACCACTCATTTTGAAATGAAACCACACTATTTTTCTTTAAAGCATTTAGTTAACCCATAATCTGTGAAGAGTGGAATTGCTCTATCAGTTTTACACAGTCTCTTTCACAACGTTCATGGAAGAGATGTATAGAATAAATTCAGTTCTGAAAAGAAAGCCCTAGGTTATTTTCACTGAACAGTTTTTATCATAGATATTGTGAACGTTATAGAAATATCTGACCTCTAATTCTCCTTGAAGAAAGAAATACCATCTCCTTGGGACACCATTGTTATCTTATATCTCTGTAAAGAAAAAGATAAAAAACATCAGAAAAAACAGTGCCTGTACAGAAGCAGAAATTTTCCTGCTGAATTTCAAGCCATTTTCAGCATCCAAGAAGCTGAAAGCACACTTCACAACTCTTGTGTCCCTGTGACCTTGGAAGACTATAAAGACTTGGATGTCAGATTTTCAGCTGTGGAATGTAAAACTAAGCTGTTTGACAAACCACATCAGTCAGTGCCTCTGAACAGTGGCTCAAGAACCAGGACTTACCCTTTCTCTATTGAATGATTTATCAGAGTGGTAGAAAATATTGAGCTACTGCTTAAGAAATGCCAAAGGACACTGGACCCAGGAGCGATACATGCATAATTCATGACACTGGTCAACAATATTCATAGGGAACAGTAACTACTTACTTTTCCCACTTTTTTAGTAGACTTATATTTTATAAAAGGAAATTGCACAGGCACTCATCTTTATTCATAAATCTGAGGGCAGATAGTGTCCCAAACCCAATGGAAAAAAACTATACACGCAAAACTATATTATGCATGTATTATTTTCCAAGACCGTGTGTATCCTGCGCTATGGGGAATAACTGGAATTGGAAAACAAAGAGAGGAATCTGTCAGTTCACCCAGGCACTTTGGATCTGCAAAATGTACTGTCTATCACAGTAGAATCAGTAGAATTCTTTCTGCTTGCAGCTGCCGGGTTTGATATGGAAAAATTAAAGCCTTTTGTCACTTAAAATAAAAAGAAAGCTCTAATTGAGCTGAACTAAATGATGCAATGTTTGTTCTCTGCCATAGATTAGTATTTACCATTGTCACCAGAAGCCATTTGGGCTTTTTTGGCAGGATGGAAGCAAATATCAGTTTTAGGGGGAAGATTTTCATTTGGTTAAATCTGAAGTTCTAGTGTTATTAACTTCTCTCTGTCACTGCCTACAAAGGGGGCCCTAGCCATGGCCATTTCTGGGAAGTTTTCATGAAGATTGGGTTCTCCTATTAGTTAAGGTGAAATACCTTCCCCTGCTGCAAGGGCAGAACCCTCAGGCACCCATGGTCACTGTGTATCAGCTGGTATAAATGCATATATGGCCATTTGGCTGTGAGGGAGCAAGAGATATGATATGTTTAAACATAGAGTATTGTGCCAATCCAGAGATTATGCTATACCTTACCTACTTCAAGAAAGATATGCCTCTCCTGTAAATCCAGTGTCGTGATATCTGGTCTGTTGATGCCTTGGACAGATGAAGATGTTTGAGAAGGTATTAGACTTCTAGATTTATGTAATTGAATTTCTTTTTTTTTTTTTTTTGTTTGCATCAATTCCTTACATATAGTTGGAATAACACTTGGTGCCTCAAGGGCACGAAATACTGATACATCAAATTACTGAAGCAAATGCATGTGCCTTAGATCAAATCATATAGGGCTCTTAGAAAATCATCTCTGCACTTAGAAACAACTCACTTTGAAAAAAGAAAAAAAAAAGCCTAATGTTAAAGCTTCAATAATTCATCAAAATTCAGTTTAAATAAATAATAAACCATATAACTAAACACCTAATCATGCAGCTCCTGATTCTTTTGACTCATTGTTTATTAGCTTCTCAGTAAATTAATTTGCGTGACTTACGAAGCTAAATGCTTAAGAATAAAAAGGTTAATTGAAGGTTGGAGTAGGATACATTATTGAGCAGTTGACATATTGCCTTGATGTTATGAATAATCTGGAAGTAGTTCAATAGAGTTGCAGCAGCTTCTCCCAAGTCTGAACTTGACCTGCAGTCTTTTTTTGAGGAGGCATTGTCACTTCTTTTTGTCTAACAGGGCTGTGCGTAATTTGGTTTTTTTACCTCCCTTCTCAAGAATATGAATTATTAATAACATGAAGAATACATTGAGAGAAGAAAAAAAAGCCCAGAGTATATTGCATCTCTCCAAACCTATAAAAATTTGAAAAAAGGGAGAACAAAAAAAGTTAAACATCCCTACCTGAGGTTGCTCGTTTGCATGCCAACAAAAGATAGTGAAGGAACTACAAAGATGCTTTGAAATGAGAGGATTATTAGAACAAGAAGAATTTTGAATTAATCAGGGCAAGCTTGTATAAGCAGATCCAAGATGCCAGAGGGTTTGGAAACTCTTTTTCTGTAAATCACTTCCTATCACAGATACTCTTTATGAAAGGAAGATGGGGACATGAGCACAGGGGGCAGATGGGGAGGAGGTGGCCCCATCTCTGACATGCTCTGAATTAATGCAGATGTCAAGCAGCAGCCAAGTGTGTGGAAATAGAACTCTATATCAAAATAAAGGTTTTGCAACTACCGTGCTAATGATGAAGGGCAGATCTGCAGCAGGTTTTATTTGTCAGAGATCCAATAGAAGTAATGCAAATCACACTGACTGAGTATCTATCCCTCCATTTTGTGCTATTTCTCCTCCTTTCCCAGCCTCATCTCCTTTCATTTCTATGATAAACAGGACTTGAACTCTGCTGAGCCTCACAATTCTGCATCTCGTTGATGACTCATTAAGATTTTATCATTCCAGTGACATGTTATTGAACCCAGTTTCCTTGGGGGGCTGGTCTGGTGATTACAGGAGTAACCAGTGACTGCTTAATCACCCACTTCATTATATTCATATTAATAATAAATACCAGGAGGTAGACAGTTATAATTACATTGCTAGTTTAGGAAGACATGAGCCTATAAAAGTTGGCTACACCGAAATACAAATTTGGACATTTATATCACGTGAATAGATGTGATTGGAAGGTGCAGAGAAAGGTAAGAACATAAACATGGTTATTTTAAAGACAGTTATTGTGGCAGCAGTCATGATGTTGTTTAATTAAACAGAAGAAAAATACTTCCTTGAGCATGAGCAGCTTAGAAGAGATCAGGCAGGATGATATTCACATTCCTGGTTCAGCAGTATTTTCCATCATGGAAAGAGACCTCAAAGAACCCTCTAGCAGCCTTGCTGTGATGTTCTTTGGAGTAAGAGGCTGCAAGTATCTATATCCATAACGTCCCTAAAGTATGTCACATATCTCCAGGGTTGAACTCTATCACCTTTGATGAGCAGACAGTTTTAAGAGCAGGGATTTTTCAACATTGTGTAAGTTTCACAGCACAGCAGTTCCCCAGACAGACACGCGAGAGATGCCAAGCAGACAGCCCCTTCTAACTCTAATGAACTGTGGCAAACACACTGAAAGGTTTGACACAATATGATTCATCACAAAGTGGCAAAATGCTGAGCTGGATGCACACTGCACAGAAGACCCAGACAGACAGACAGGAGAGGAGTATTTTCTGGTTTGCTATACATGCCTATTTAAAGATTAGATGAGCTGCCATCCAGAGCAGCTTGCTTGCTTGCTACAGAAGCAAAGGGTGACTGTCCAAGTTCTGGAACCTTAGTTAAAGAAGGTTTTGAATGAGGGCAGGAGAGGGAACATATTGCACCAAAGAGTCATGAACAGCAACAGTATTTCTTCCAAAGCAAGATAATGCTTTCATGGCTGACAATTCTGGAAAACCACAGGTTTACAAAAAAAACCTGACTTTTCTGAAAATCCAGAAAAATATCTCTCTGCTCCCCATTGTGTTTAAAAAGAGGCCTGGCTTTCTTTTATTTTGAACAAATCAATTTTTTGTTGCAGCACTTTGTTTTCTCTTTGCTAAAAATGTTATCTGTACAGTGCAGCTAAGGTAGTTGACAACAGAAGAGAGAAAGCAGAGTTGCATCCTGAAGAGGACTAAGAAAAGTCTAGCCTAAGTTCAGAAGGGGGACCCTCAGGTAGCTCATGACTTAATTAATTTCCTAGAGCTTCACCTATTTATGTAGCCCTTTAAAAATCAGAGACCTCAAATGAGCAGAAACTGTAAATACTAGTTCAAGTTTCTTCAGATAAGGAATTTAGTGGTCTCAACTACTAACTATTGTGTAAAACAGGAGGTTCAATATTGTGCCATCTCTTGTAGACAATTTCACGTGGTTTGAGTAATATGCGAGTTTGCCCTGGAAGGGAAGTAAGTGAGGTACCCCAAAACGGCTTAGACTAACAATCCCTGCCAATAACTCAGGGATTATTCATCTGAAATGTCTCTGGGATTTAAACACTGAATGTTTAGGTGTAAGGCTAGTTTAACAGGCTTGAAGACAGTGCCTGACCTTGCCAGCAGTCCAGAGTACTTGGTCTCTTGAGTCAACTTAGTGTATCAAATCTCCTTGCCAAGCTATGCCTCCAAGTATGTGCATCCAGGAGAATCATCACTGTGCAGAGCTTCTAGTTGGTGTGATACCTCAGTTTATAGGGAATTCATCATTATTTGCCAGGGTCATATTTCTTCCAAGGAAGGAGATTTTTGTGAAGCTATTAAGCTTCAGTAGTGGAGAGAAATTTGGGGGAGTGGATTTAGATGAAATAAAACAATAGCTAAAAAATAGAATCAATGATTTGTGGACAAAGGTCATGTAGGTCTTGTACTCCTTGAAAGATGGTGCATTAAATTGAAAACCACTGAAGGGTTGAAGAACCAAGACAGGGAAATAAAGGAATATTTCTGCAGTTGGACACACATTCTTTAGATAGACAGAAGCATGAAGAGATGATTTTGAGCAACCTCATTCATTTGTGCATATGTCCAAATGAAAAAAAGACCAGTCAACTCATTGTCTGCCAAAAAAAGAAAAAAGTATAGAACACTACAGGAAAACTAGGACACCAAGATTCATCTTTATTGAAATAGAACAGCTGAAGGTTCTGGCATTAGAATATGTATTATGTAGATCAAGGAAAGAAAAACTACTATAATCGAGCCATTTAAAATTTGCAATACTTTTATAAAAATAGATTCAAACTTGCTAATATGCATTTTGATTGACTATACATTTTCATCTCGCTTCCATTGCTCCTTCAGGCTCCATATCCCCAGTTAGGCAAATAGCTGGCCTTTACCAGATGACACTAAATTGAATTCACCATCTGAGTTACAATTAGATAAAGCACTCAGTTTTGATCCTTTATTCTTCTGAGTTGCTGGAAAGAAAAGATAAAGCCCCTACAGTCTTGCCCTCTAAGGCTTTCCACACAAAAGCATATTGCCTCACCACAGTGAAATATGCATAATTGGTTACACTCCTCTCTAAAGATACAATTAATAACTTGAATTCTAAGCTCCTCTACTGAGAACAGAAATAGGTATTCCAGATTCATGCCTAGCTGTTTCTCCCCCTAGTTTCAGCAGAGTTTTGGCTTGAACAGGAGTGTAAGAAATACCTGCTTATACAAGAGGGCAAAGCAGAAATGTAACATCAGCCTGGACAAGATGAAGTGCCAGGAGTTTTGTAGCACATAACTGAACTCTCTACTGGAGAGGTGCTGGGGGAGTGATTTCCAAGAGGAGAGACAAGAAACAAAACATGCTTCAGAAACTGGTATCTTGAAAAAGCAGAATAAAAGTAATCCTCATCTCAACAAAGGTTAAATTGGATTCACACACTTGTTAGCCCTCTTTGTGATAACTTCTACCTTGTATTTGGGTAAACATCTATTCTGGCTTCTAGTTCAGCTAAAGGCAGAAAGAGGGTCTTATTCTCTCTTTGCTACATCTGTCACAGAGAACCCAAAAATGGGCACAATGATGAAATAGTTAAAAAATGCTGCTAAACATCTCTGAACTACAGGGTGACATTTACTGATAGTTTTTGCTCTGAGAAGATTAACCACAGAATGTTAGTACTCTGCTACACCACCCAGCTCTTCAAGAACATAATTTTGTAGGATGTTATTTTTTAATGCTCCAAGCAAGCAATTGTGGGAAAGTTCCAATCCAAGCAGTATTGTGACACTTCCCACATAAATATGTGCTGTTTGTACATCTATCTGTATTTTATATGATTAAATGGTCTCTATAATGCTAGAAAGTCCAGGCTGCTTTTCCGTTGGCAGACTGTTCTTTGGGCACTGTGCTGCCAAAGCAGAACACAGAAGTGTGTTCTGACACAGAAGTTTTTCAGTTTGGAGGGAGTCACTCGCACAAAATCCAGCACACAGCTTTAGCAGAGAGACCTCTTATCACCATAGGAAAGATGAAGGGTAGAAATGTTGGAGGATTTGGTGATCAAATTAAAGATGTCATTATACAATAACTTCATGTTTCAAGTATCCCCTCTTACTTGCAGAAGTTGCAATTATTGCCTTTCAAGAAGTGCAGAAGCAGAAGAGTTTTGCTAGTGAGGAGCATTATCCAAAATGTACAGTGTTCTCCTGGTGTCAAATTCAAGTCTGCTCTTTCAGTGTCATGCATGCATTCATCCTTTTCAAACAGTGCTTTCTACACACCTTAACAATCAGTCATTTTTTTTTTCCTGCAGTTTTGGCACTGCCATAGGGAATTACAATAAAGTCCACAAAAGTCTTTTACTTATTGTTGATCAGTCCTTGGTATAAAGAACTGTAGGTTCACAGAAATAAGGCTACACCAACATACAACTAATATACAACTGGGAATCTATCAATTTTCCAGTGACTTTTCAAGACAATATGGTATTTCCAGGTGCAGTGCAATGATGGATTTCATGGGAGCTATATCAGAATAAATCTCTGATGTGAATCTGCTGTGTCAAAACTTCCACAGAATTTGATTTATTCTAGACTTCATATTTTTTCAAGTCTGGTTTTATTCAGGTCCAACATATCTGCACTGGGGATTGGCCTTGGGCCAATAATAGGAAAAACAATAAAATGCACCACCCCCCATAAAATTGATTCAATTAGCTGCTAATGTTTTCTCTTATTTTCTTTGAGTTATTAATCTCAGAAGGTTTTGCAGATATTAATCCCTTGTTCTTGATTCTGTACATTTTGAAGGGCTCTCATGACCTTTAGAAAATATGCTGAGTATAGCATGACAATGATGCAGGGAGTGGGGGGTGGTGTGTGTTTGAAGTGTGTTTTGCATGCTTAATTTCAAGAATTTCTTTGCCTCATGGTACATACTTCCACTAGGATTCTAGTAAAAATGTGGATCCTTGTTCATGCTCTGCATAGTGGTTCAATTAATTTGCTCTAATTGATTGATTCAGATTACACATTAAAGATTTAGAAAAGGATCACTCACTTCATGTTTATGCCCTCCTCAGCCCTCCCTTCATGTACGCTTTTAGCATCTACCTTTCAAAATCTGCAGCTGTGACACCTTTAGAAGATAATCATGAACAAACCATGTAAAAGAACAAATACATGGGACTGCTTTTATCCTTATGCATCTGTATAATATTGACCAAACAAGAGACAGTTTTGAACTCTAGTTTGGATCCACCCTCCAGTTCAGAAATTAATGTGGAATAAGAATTTACGCACAAAAATTTGTGCACAAGAATTTACAAATAAGAATAGTTTCAGAGAGGAAAAGAGAATGGACATAATCATGTTTCCACTGTACCCCTTTCTCAATCATCTTGAATATGTACTGAACTCTGAATATTTGAGACAGGAACTATAATTGTCAGCTACATGAGACTCCTTGTTGAGGAGCAGCAATTTTTGCAGTACCTTATGAAACAGTGAATTTTCACTGAATTAAGTCGGTATAAAAAACACACTAGGACAACACATGGGGAAAGATGATTTGATATTTTAAGTAAATTTTACACACAGTAATAAAATTCTGTCTTGAAGAACATGCAAGAATAGTGATCATAGAATCATTAAGGTTGGAAAAGACCTCCAAGATCAAACCCAACCTTTGAATACCACCACACCCACTAAACTCCACTGGGCAGTGTCACATCCACGCAGTTTTTGGAACACTTCCAGGGATGAAGACTGTTCCAGTGCTTTAGCATTCTTTCAATGAGGAAATTTTCTGATATCCAGTCTGAGCCTCCCCTGGTACAACCTGAGGCCATTTTTCCTCTTGTCCTGTCACTGGCTGCCTGGGAGAAGAGGCTGATTCCCACCTCTTTACAACCTCCTTCCACACAGCAGCAGAGGGGAATAAGGTCTCCCCTGAGACTTCTTTTCTCCAGATTGAACAACCCTGGTATCTTCAGCCATTCCTTATAAGATTTAGCACTGAAATCCTGTGATCTCAGTGAGGTAGGAATTCACCCACAGGCTTGAAATGAAGGGGGCACTTCAGCATCCCACCATCTCCATCCAGAAGTGTGTGCCTCATTGACACAGCTACATTCTCAAATCAGTGAGGGAGATTGGCATTTCCAGAGGATGATTTGTCTCATGACAGGTGTTTCTGAAAAGGTGAATAAATTACCTTTTCAAAGAGCCTGTCTCTTTCCATTCACTCTGTGTAGACAATAGATGTCTTCAGATGCTACTCTGCAGAACTGAAAGTAGAATCCAGCCCAGATTCCTCTGCTTCTTTCATTAGCTCTTAGTTTATAGCACATGGTAGGACTAATCTGTTGTTTCTGTATAAACAAAATATTTTGAGACTAATTCAATATTTCATATTTGTTTTGGATATTAATCAATCTCCACAGCAGTTTATTGAATTTTGCAGCACAATGCTAACAAAATTGATCATGTAATGATGGGATATTTTATATACCATCGAAGACATAATAAAAATTCCTTTTATAATGATTCTTTTAATATATATGATCATTAAATGTATATCTAAATGACAGTAGACTTTTATTATTGCACAATTGGAAACTTCTATTTTGATTTTTCAGACTTTGTTCATTACTACTGAAAATTAAGAAAGTGTTTGCTATATGTGGAAAAACAAGTCTGCCTGATTATATTTCTAAATTGTAAAACTGCAGAGATTATCTTACAAACATTACAAGCATTTTGTTAGAAGTAACAATACCTTCAAAGCCTTTCTTACTTTTTATATTGCTACTTTTGGGGACCTTTATTTACAACTGGAAAGCAGGACACCATAACAGGGTTTTTCTCAGACCACATTTAGAACATTTCAGAGAAAGGTCTTGCTTATTCTGGCAATATTTTCTAGCCAACTTTTTGCAACCTCTGTATCATATATGTGATGTACTGGAAATTTCACTCTGGGTATTTTACTGTCCTGATGCGGAACCATTGGCAATATTTTCATCTGAAATTTCCCATATGTATTCCAGATCTTTTGGCAGTTTGATTTCTTCAATTTCTCATAAATCTCACATATAGAGAAACATCCTTACGCAAGGAGCACAGCCCACAGAAGATGCATGACAGTGCTAAAGCACAGCTGATCATCAACTTTTTCTTTTTTTTTTTCCAGGTAATTGACAAAGAAATTGAGAGGAGAAGATAATGAAGATGGAAAGATGACTAATTAGTTGATTAAATTATGAAAGTTCAGGGATACTTTATAGAGGTATTACTAGAAAGAATATGCTCCAGCTTCATATTACTATAGAAAAATGTCTGGGCAAGGCCACTGAGACCCATCAAAAAGTTTTAGAGTAGGACTAAAAAGAGAAAATTGGAGATGAGGTATTTCCACCCTTGATCCTAGGGAAAAAAGGCAAGTGCAGGTAGTACTGCAATGGATAAAGTAGGACTATGAGCCTAGGTGCTTCAATTTATGCAAAAATTAATATAAGTCAAGACTAGCCAGGTTCCTGGAGTAATTAAGAAAAAACATTATTCACCTTTTCAACAGAAATGTTAAGTGATTTTTCTACTGCTGCTGTGAAACAATAGAGAAGAACTTGAACACCTAGAGGCTTGGATTTGGACAAGGTCAGAGATCTCCCTCATATTATTTGGAAAGCCAACGCTAAGTAAGAAAACCATTAGGAAACCTTTTTTATTTTTATTTTTTTCTTTTCCTGCCAGGAGATGTGATATTATGGCAGTGACTGGTCTACTGTTTTCAGAGATGGCAGTCGGCAGTGTTTTCCAGGAAATCACAAGATACATGCACAGATTACTGTAGCTTTAGACAGATTTCAAAAGGAAACGAGGTTACTATAATAGTGTCTTTTTGTTGTTGTTGGTGGTTTTTTTTTACTTTTTGGTTTTTGGTTTTTTTTTTTCCCTAATTGTGGTTGTTTTCAGTAACCTGTAGAAATGAACAAATAACAACTGCCTTGGAGGACCCTGCTTTTGAAACTAGTTCCGAATTCAACAGAAAGAACACTGGGTTTCTAGAAGGCAATGACTTATGAATATTTTTCATGGTCAAAGGACTGTACTGTCAAGAACATGTCCCTAAAAAGGGGAAATCTCTTTGAAAGGAACTTGGCTCCACAATGGATGACTATTCAATAAAAAAAAAGATGCTAGCAAGTAAGAAAGGTACATACACAAGATAGGAAATGAAAGAAGTCCTAATAACAAAAGATTTCATTCTAGATATCAAGAAGAATAAAATAGAGAATTTTCCAAAAGTGGGATATGCTCATCTTTGCAAGGCATATTAAAAGAAATAGCCAGGTTCCATTAAACTAAATAGAAGGTTGTCTATTAATGAAATTTGCTCATGATTCAGTATCATAGTATGTTATCAGTATTTAGGGAGGTCAGACTGTCACATTAAAACATGCAGGTAAACTCCAAGACTGGAAAAAGTAGGAACACAAAACAACATAAGGAGGAAACTAGTGCAAATTACTATCAATTTGGTGTGATTATCAGCTGGAAATAGCTGAGGAAAAGGAGAAAGTGGTGGTGTTTAATGATTTTAGGATGACAACGAAACACTGAGGATTTTTTCATGTAAAGAAAAGTTTATTCTTAAAATATCTCAAGGAATGGAGACCTCTTTCAGTGCCATCCCACTCTCTAATGTTCAGATCACATCAATTCAAAGTGAAAAGAAGAGGCCTTCTGAAATGGAAGAATGGAAGAATGAAAGAGTTTTGTTTGATCAAACCCATAAAAAAAACTTCAAAAGATGCTAAGATCTTTCTCTGTTTCTGGAGAATGAACAGCAGGAGGAGGAAGAGTTTCACAGTCTTCAGGAGAAGACTCATGTGCAAATACATAGGTATGACACAGATACCAGCAAATGTCGGCTGAAAACTACAGTGGTTGTCCCAAAGTCTTAAATAGTTTAACTCTATCTTTCTGCACCTAGGGAAAACAGAAACACTGTTCACTTTAAAAAGTGGGTTTGCTAGTACCCTGGAAACTCTAGTCTTTACTTAGACATAAGTTTGAACGCCAGAATCAACCTTTTCTTAACAAAAATGAGAATAAAACTTGGGATGCAAGATAGAAATCAAACATCTCATCATCAGTCCTTTTGTTCTTTTGTGAGGATAAGCACCTTTCACAATCATAACCAATAGCCTGAACGCTCCTGAGGGATTTTTTTGAAGTACAAGATAATCTTTAGTAAAATCAGTCTATCATAATTATGAGATGTACCCAGTGGTTTCTAAAACAAAACAAAACAAAACAAAACAAAACAAAACAAACCAACCAACCAACCAAACAAACAAACAAACAAAAAACCCCAAATTGATTTAACTTCTGAAAGCATTCATTTCATATTAGTAAAATCACCACCACTTAAGTTAATAGTGTTATGTTTGGCTTTCAGGCTGATAAAAAATGTAAGTAAATTTAACCCAAAGAGCTACATTTTTGTAGCTGTTAGGAGCTACCAGACATGCCAGCATAAATAATTTCAGACAGCTCCACTGTGTGATAGCATACAGAACATTTTGAACATTTTACTAATTCAAATCAAATACCAAGTTCCCAGCACTAAGAAACTGAGCAATTGTCTAGGCGACTCTCTGGGTGTCTTGCAATTTTGTCTATATTGGTTCTTTGTCACTTTTCTATGCCAAATAAATTAATTCTGTCTTTTGATTATGAATCCATGAAAGCTAGGAAGAAACTTAATTATAATCTGTATTTAGGAGATTAGCATGTTGCTTGTATATCTGATTTAGTAGAATTATATAAAATATTGATTCTGGAGAATTTCCATAGAAGGAAGTTACTACCATATTCAGTGACATAACTGCCTTTCTGATGTCCTTCAGTCATATTTTTTTAATTCAGGAAACCAATGGCCTGCCACAAAAATACCCTGCACTGCCTACCCTTTGTTTTCAGTCTATTTTATTCTCTGCCACGTATAATCCACTTTTAAGCAATGGCAAAAGGAATGGCAAAACACTACTATTCTCTTATTATTTAATAAATGCATTTCTCTGGCACTAATAAATGAGACTGGGAGAGTGGTGCAGGTTGCTGAAGGCAGGAGGACTGTACACTGTACACTGTGCTCATTATTTCTTTGCTCACTGCTACCAGACACGGCCACGGAAATGGAGGAGGTTCAGTGGTGACCCTTTGCTTCACAGGCTGTTTCTCAAGGACAGGCAGAGCATGAAGGAGTGTTCAGGTGCTGGCAGTCACACTGTCTGCCCTGAGTAGGTGCCACCAGCCACTAAGCCCCAAGCTCAGTGGCTGTGTGACCACTGTGCTCAGGAGGGGCCAAAGAGCGCAAAGGAGAGGCCAGAGATGCCATCCCAGGGTAGGAGGGAGGCGAGTCCATGATTTTGGGCACCTGACTGACTGCAGAACACGATTAACAGAAACAGCCTTGAGCTCTGACTCCTTTGCCTGTTTTTCAGGAAAGGTTGTAAGCTACCTTGTAGAAACTGCACTAATTCTCTACCTCACCACACCACTGTTACTGAAGTAAAATGCCATTAAAAGAGATAAAATTATCTTAGGTTAAAATGGGTGTCATGCCCTGGAGAATCAGATCCACAGGAATGAAAGAATTTCTTTGTGTAAGAGATATGCTTTGAGGCATAAAAGATTAGTAAATGCAATCGATGTACTTTCTTGTCACATATTATAATAGCTTCTATTTATTTGTGCTATTTTTAAACAAGCACAGAATTAAACTTGCCATTTTTCTTCCTAATGAACTAAGAATCTCAGAGAACAAGACATATCATAAACCTCTAATCCTGAGAATTACAGACTGGAAATGCCAGACACCATACAAAAATATAGCAACAACATGTTATGGCTGTTTGTCATTGCTTTTTGTTTAATAAAGTTATCTATTGTCTGCTACAGATTTTCGTAAAAAATCTGGAGATCTTTACAGGCTATTAAAAATCATCTAGAGTGAAAAACAAAGTGCTTCTAAAGGTTTCCTTCTGCCCTCCATATGTTGTTAGAAAATTGCTTGCATACACAGGTAGCACATATTAGAGCTCTGCAAAACTGCCAAATACGCTCCAGGTAATCTTCCTGCACACACATAAAAAGTGCCAGATTTTGAAAGCTGGTAAATGCATCATATATTAATTTTTCATCTCGTAAGCCAATGGGACGGAGTGAGTAGCCTCTAGCAAATTTGTCCAATACAGAGAAGGAAAGCATGTGTTTTTGCAGACTAAGGGCTATAAGAACAAATGAGGGAACCACAGGGCAGAAAATATGCTTTAATGCAATATGTATGAAATTTGGTAGGCCTTGGCCAAGCTTCTGGAAAACATATGTGCTACAGATTAGAATAACAACTATGTTCAAGCGACATCTTCAAAAGCACCAGAATATGATACTTTATTAAAAGCTGATAAGTTTTATGATCCTATCTTCCTGAGGAATGTGTGAGAATTAAACTTTATGCTTGCTAGGACATCACCTTCCAAGCTCAGCAGGAAGATGAAAATTTTTAGAGAAGGAAAAATGTGACACATTGGTTGATCTAATTTGTCTTTTCCTCTTTCCTTTTCTCCCAGCACTGCAAATAAGGACTACAATTCTCCCTTCCCAAAGATATCAACTGTTAATAATTCACTACGATGATTTTGGACATTTTATATTTAAAGTCTGCATATAATCTACTGATTAAATCATGTTATGAATAGTTGGATGAATATCTTATTTTAAAAATTACTTTCTCCTGCCACCACAAATTGTACTTTTGCAGCAAATGACTGGACATTTTAATAAGAATGAATGCAATTATTTTTACAGTCTGTGCTCTTTACAGGCTGGTGTACTTCATTTTCATGTAAGAACTCAGTGGGTATTATTGGAAAGGAGGAATTTTGCAGTTGCTATTTGTGTCTATAATTTACAGAAAATTACCTTGCCTGGAAAAATAAATAGGATGTGGGGGGCTTCAGTGAAATCACTGAACTCAAAAAGACATCCGTCACTGAGTGTTCTTTTTCTTTTCCACAACCCCCATATGATATTTTCACTTGCTATTTTATCAATTAAGCCACAAAAGAAAAAATAAGAAAGCTAATATGGACAAAGAAATCCTGAAGCAAAGCCAGCAGGGTGAACTTAATTCTTCCTCAAGATATGTGAAATCTGACTAGCAAATGAACACCTCAGTTTTTCTCAGGTTTACTGCCTCTGATAATTTCATTTTTGTTAACAGCATTGTACTTGGAGCTACTGTAAGTCAATCAGAGGGGGCTGTCTGGATGCAGCCTCTTTCCACAGCAACTGCAAAGGGTGGGAATCAGCTGAAGTGCATTTCACCATGCAGCTATTGCTGGCAAATATCAGAAGTCAAATGAAACATAATCAGACATTGCACAAGGATAAATGTAGATGACTAAGTGACACATAAGGATGTAAAATCCCAAAGAAAAGCAAGGGGATGTAGGTATTTATCACTGAAGCTCTAAAAAAATCCCCTCTTTCAGGTATTGTGTACTAAGGCCTTTGTGAAATAGAACTCAGATTACTAAATTAGGTATTTTTGAAAGAAATATCTCTGATCTGCTTTGGCCACAGGACCAGGCAGGTATAAAAACAATGATCACTGGCCTCTGTATGTGCTATACCACTGCCTTATGGAAAATCACTGGAGAAAAAAGTGCATTACTTCTTAATGTCATATTGGGCTTAGTCTATAGACCATCAAACTACAAGGAAGAGACCTACTGCATGCCTGCAAACACAGAGTGCAAAAACAAGGAAGCACAGAAATTGCAGTGGTCCTTGGTTTCTACTTCATCATCATTAAACTTGATCCTGCAGTATCCTAATTTAGTTCCTTAATCACTTAATCATGATATATATCCTCAGTCGCTTCTTTTTACCTGCTCCACAATGTACAATCAAATGAGCATTTCCTGAGACAAAGAACTGATACCAGAACCCAATAGTTAGATATAAACCTGACTTACCAAGGTACAAGGCTAGAATCTCCCTGAATGAGAGCAGGGATAGGTCATGTTTTGCATCACTATTTTAGGGATTTCAGCAACAAAGGGGTTGGATGGGACAGGTGGAGCTTCAGAAATTCTGGTTTTGAGGGGGAAATCCACCATTCTAAAAGGATTTTAATGAAACAGAAAAACTCGCATGACGTAAGTACGTACATCTGTGTATATATGTTTGTATATATATGTGTGTGCGTGCGTGTGTGTGTTTATATTGTACCATGATTCTCTTTTGCAGCACAATTTTCTTGAAGTGGAAGCGGGTGAAGATCCTTAGATGAGTTTTACCCGTGGTGCTACTACTTGTGTTAACTAAAATAAAAAACCTTAAAAAAAAAATAGCCTAGGAAAAACATTGGTGTCAGGAAAATGTTGGTAGACAGGCTACAGCCTGAAAGACAAAATCTTGAAAACAGGAGCTAGTTGACACAAGCAGTCACACTCACTGACTGCTTATTTCTGGCTCTTTGTCATCCTCCCTCCTTCTATACGTACTGCAGGCATTTCTTAGATCAGTGTCCTAAAAACTGCTGGTGCATTTGATGTGACCTATTGACAATGCATTACTGATGCTTTAATTGGCTCAGATGAGCCCTGTGATTGTGCTGATTCCATCAGCCACAGCAGGTTATCGTTTTACACCTCAGTATTTTGAACATCGATAAAATTCTTGGTATTAGATTCTCAGGTAACTCTGTGTGCTTAAATGCCTGACTCTCTATCAACCCAATTTCACCCAACATTTCTCTGAAATTGTTCCTAGGTTATGACCTCATTGAGTAAGTTTCAATCAAGAGTGAATTTTCATGACGTTCTGTAGAGTTGTGTAAATGAGTATTTATAATGGAAGCATGAAACATCTTTACCTATAACGACACTGCTGGAAGCTGAAATAGTAAAAGAGCTTACCCTGTTTCATTTCATATTGTATAAGCTATTAGACTGAGGATTTGGAAGTACAATTTAATTCCTCTCTCCAAGTACATTAAAGATTTTTTGCTTTTTTTAGTTCCTTTTACTGATGCTATTTTACATTTTTGCCCTTAGCATCCAATAAAAACAAAATAAGAGAAAAAGACAGAAGAAATGAAACTGCTGTAGAAAATAACCTCAGAGAACAAGACAACTTCATTTACAATCTAATAAAATATTTTTCATGAGTGTGGAAGGGTAGAAAGCACTCTGTAATATTAAGTAACTCAAATCTGTTGTGTTGCGAGGAAATGGAAAACCCAGATGTCATCGTGAGAGGGGTCACACTTCATACAGCTGATCTGCACCTAATAACTACAAAAACAAATTAACTGGTAATTAGGAGATGAAGGCATAGTAGCCACTATGTTTGATCAATAACACTCTGCAAGGATCTTCTGTGTTGACATTTTATTAGGGCTTTTTTTTTCAGTTTGCTGGTTTTTAGCTGACAACTTTCCTGTGAAGCAGTTCCTGCCCTACACTGCTCCAAGTCTGATGTCAGTCTGCCTAGCAGTGCTGATTCACCCAGATAGTCCTAAAAGCCAAGAATTACTCTCCCTGCCCTATAAAGATTCTTTCAGTTTCTCTGCACTCTCAGGAAATGAATTCTGGTCAACTTAAAACTCATTTACTGCAGTTTCTTTGGTGCAGCTGATTTTTTTTTTTTGTCAGTATAATGGGTTCTAATCAAAAAGAAGCCTCCAAGAGATGGCAATAGAAACAGCAATTTCTGACATTAAATATTTATGTCACAGCTGAGATTTTGTGCCAATACAGAAAGACCTTCCAAAGACAATTCAGTCACTGTGCAGGTACTGCTTAAAGCAAGTCACCAGTAGAATTAATCAACATGCAGATTACGTCATTTGTAATTAAGATGGGGGTTATACATTTTTAATAATCTCATCTATAGAAAAGTTGGGGTTTCCTTTTTATCCCTGCCCTCCACTGCAGGTTTAGTTCTTTCCATAAATTACATGCAGAGGTGAAGGGAAACTGAGAGTGTTATTCTCCTTAAAGTGAAGTTTTATTCTCAAAAAAATAAAAAGCAAAACCAACATTTGATTTCCTGCTGTATTTGGGACTATATGTGTTTTTTTGTCAATTTCATTGTTAGTCTCCTTCTATCCTTATAAGAGTCTCGGTGGCAACATACACACATACCAGTATGGCAGTATATATCCATTTTAATGGCTGGTTGGTTATTCTTGACTTGGTGGATCTAAAGTTCAGGGAATTACATTCTGATGTTGACTTTAGAAAAGTCATTGCCACCTTTTTCTTACCAACCAGTCTTGTTTCAAACAAGACAAAGTCCAAACAAAAGCTGACTACTGTGAGAAAACTGAGCACACTTCAGAGCTGCTGCTTTGCAGTTTGTTCCAGGTCATGTCTTTACAAGACAGCAATCTGGGCAGTACAGAGGTTTGCAGCTGAGAAAAAGCTGAGACCCACTGTTCACCAATAGCACACACTCAGCAGTGAGTATTGATCACTTGTGCCTATCATTTACCTTTCTCTTGTTTCCTTTCCGTGTCGTTTTTGCTAGTAACAGCTGTCAGATCATTCTCACCTCTCCAATGTCCTTGGGAAGTAGAGCAACAGGAACAAACACATGTGTCTTGCCTCACAATTTTCAGGAGACAAAACTTGACTTCCTGGCAGTTGCGAGAGCCTTGGGGAAAAGGTTTGAGGCCACCCAGCAGAGCAGATGTGCAGCAGCAGCTGAGGAGTGCTGTTCCCAGCAGCTCCTCCAGCTGCAATTGTTACCCATTAGTGAGCAGCAGCAGTGTTGCTCCATCACTGTGTTGGATCCAACCACAGGCCTTCTGCTCCTTTCCCAGAAACTATTCCTTATATCCTGCCAGTCAGCCTCAGCCTTCTACTTTATTAATTACAGGCTCAGCTGTGAGTCCTTCCACATGCCCGCTCTGGGAGTAATGGTCCGTGAGCAGGCTCATTAGTCTCCTGTGTGGACTGCCCTCACTGCCAGATCCCTCAGAGGGAAGAGAGCCACTGTTGGCTAAAAGCTGCTTTCCTTCCTCACACAGGTGAGCCATGGCAGGACAAGCAAACACGGAGCAATGGAAAAAAGTGATGCCACCTCCTCCCAGGACAGTCCTTGCAGACTGAGGAGGCAGTAAATGCCATTAGCATAGTATTTACGTAATACCATTTCTGAGCACTAATCAGAAGCACTCCTTCTCTGTCTATTTTCATCTTCAATATCTCTAGCAGCAGCTAAAAACTCCAGTCAACATTGTAGCTCTATTATTCCAAGACTGATATGAAGCTACACTAAAGCATAGTTCTCTGCTTCTAGCATTGAGAAATTAATGAACTAACTCAACTAATCCTGAAAAGGTGTGGACACTGTGTTGCTTTAAGTACGTGGGGTTTCTGTGAATCTATTGGCAGTGCCTCTCTGCATAAAATAAGTTTAGAATCATAGAGTCACAGAATCATCAGGCACAACTCTTAACCTAGCACAGCCAGGTCCACCTTTAAATCATGTCCCTGAGTGCCACATCTACATGTCTTTTAAATCCCTCCAGAAATGGCTACTCAACCACTTCGCTGAGCAGCCTATTCAATTTTTGACAATGCTTTCCATGAAGAAATAATCTAAATATATTCTGGCACAACTTGAGGCAATTTCCTCTTATTCTGTCACTTGTTACTTGGGAAAGAAATTGACCCCCACCTTGATAAATCCTCCTTTCAGCTTGCTGTAGATAGTGAGATGGTCCCTCCTGATCCTCCTTTTCTCCAGGCTGAACACCCCCAGCTCCCTCAGCTGCTCCTCACAGCACTTGTGTCCCAGACCCTTCCCCAGCTCCGTTGCCTTCTCTGGACACGCTCCAGCCCCTCAATGTCTTTCTTGCAGTGAGGGGCCCAGAACTGAACACAGGATTGGAGCTGTGACCTCAGCAGTGCCCAGCACAGGGGGACAATCCCTGCCCTGGTCCTGCTGGCCACACCATTGCTGATCCAGGCCAGGATGCCATTGGCCTTCTTGGCCATTTGAGCGCAGGCTGGATCACAACTGCTGTTTTCCAGCATCCATGTGGTTTTCCACCAGGCAGTATTCTAGCTGTTTTCCCCCAGCCTGTACGGTTGCTTGAGGTTACTGTCACCTTAGGGCAGGACCCAGCACTTGCCCTTGTTGAACTCACGCAGCTGACTTTGACCTATCAATCCAGCCTGTCCAGATCTCTTTGCAGAGCCTTCCTGGCCACCAGCAGACCAACACCCCAGACCAACTTGATGTCATCAGCAGACTTAATGAGGGTGCACTTGATTCCTTCATCCAGATTGTTAACAAACATTTGGTTCATAGCTCTCTATAGTCCCTCCATAGTGACATGAAGGTCTACAAATTTGTTCACAGTAAAACATGGATCTGGGATAAATGGCAGGCTCAGTAACACTGTTAACAGAACCAATTTCTTCATGTCCTGCAGATCTGCTCTGAGAATTAAACCTTTCCTGTCTGGATCACTGGCCTTGTTTCTGACATGGTTGTGAATACCTACAGACATGCATGCATGCCAAATGATACAGGCATGAAAATGGAGCAGAATAGAACCATATCAGAATGTGGGAGGGGGGGAGTTTGTTTATTTGGATTTTTTCTCTGCCACATTTTGTACACCCACACTGAAAGTTCTGAATTTTCGTTTTAATTATTATCTCTGCATATATGCACTCACACATTGTGGGGCGGCATTATCCAAGATTGAAAATGACAGTGACAAGCTGTACAGTCCTGGGGGTGATGATTTGGAGTTATTTTCATGGTATTATGTGAAATCACTACAATAAAACAGTCCATACAATGCACTCTAATTGCCTCCTTACCACACTATTAAATCCTATAACTGAAATTTCCTTGCATTTCTGCTGAGAACTAATGCAGCATGAAGATTGAATTATCTCATGTCCATTTAAAGATAACTCTTTAGATCACTAAAATGGGCTAAGCCACAATGAAATAGTTGCCCCATAATTTAGCTTGGAAAGGACAAACAGAATGTTTGTATTTTGGGGATGTGTTTTGGCACAGCAAGAGCCCATTTCTAACTTCCTCTTAAAACAGATACACCCAGAGAATGGCTGGGCATGGGAACAAGCTCCCCAGAGCTCACAGTGCAAGGCTGACAGAGTTCAAGAAGTGTTTGGATAATGCTTTCAGGACCATGGTGTGATTCTTGGGGAGGGTCAGGATTTGGACTTTGCCCATGGTCTCTGTAGGACTCTTCCCTGCCAGGACATTCTATGATTCTGCTCACGCAGAGGCACACGTGCACTCAGGCGCACACCAGTGTGCACACATAGAGCCAAGGAATGGCACAGCATGGCACAGAGCCAGGAACTCATGGAGCTGTGACCTCAGTGGGTGCATGAATGCACGGATACCCCTGTGCTCACACACTGAGCCATGCCACACAGGTGTGTCCTGCACCCAGCCAAGCACACACAGTGCCCTGCAGGCACAGCAAAGCATGAAATTAAAAAAAGGGTACAAGGCACTCTAAATTTAAAATTCATTGCTTGCTCTTTTAAATCTAGTAGGAATTCATTTAATGTGTTGGAAATAACTGTTCCTAATCTCTTCTATTTTTTTTTTTCCCCAGACTGAGGTCGAGCCAGATGGAGGGAAATTGCAAGTGTCCTAAGCTCACACTGAAGATATGGAGATGGATGAAATGATGAAATATTAAACTCATTAATTTCAACAAGAATTGAATATGTGGCACCGTTAGGTTTAAAATTTCCCTATAGGAATTTATGAGGATAGAATAGTTGAAGGCTATGTCCTATGCCTACATACTGTCCATTCATCTCTTCCCATTCTGCTTATTAAAAGAAGAACCACACTGACACAGTCTCTACAACAGGAGCTAAGAGAAGAGAAATGTACTAAAAATACTGCTTCTGCTACACAGCATTTTCCCACCAATCTCATTTCTGAACAGTGGCAGCGTCCAGATATTCTTTGTTTAATAGCTGGTGATTTGGAGTCAAATGGGAGTCTTTGAAATACTTAACAGTGAATCTTTCTGCTGATGGACAGATCCTTCATGATAAATCTTTTTCATCATGTTGCCAATGCTTATGTGGAATACATAATCATTAACGAGTAATTCCCGTATCTATCTACATGCAATGTAATTGGGTGAATAATTTATAGCAAGTAATTTAAAATTTGTGCCCACTTTGTACTCACACATTATCCACAAATACATTTTAATTCTCTGAGATTAATTCCTCATTCAGTGTAACTTACTATAATTACAGAAACCTGATATAAAATATATTAAATCAGTAGAAAGTATTTCATTGAATTCTATGAACTCTAGATTAGACCTACAATTATTAGTCTGTAGATAAATCAGAAGTTCAATAAAAGTACCTGCAGTCATAATTTTCTAATTCTTTTGACTGTAAATCTTCCATTGCTTTGTTTGGATATGCACGTAGGGAAATGGATATGTACCTAGGGAAACAGATATACTGCAGACATCCAGCCTCACATTTAACTTTACATGACTCAAGTGCTTTCAAAGGTGCCATAAGACCATTTTTTATCAATTTAGGCATCTAAATATCTCTCTTACACAATTCTTCAAACAACTCAAAATCCTACCCACTATACATGTTTCACTAGCTCTCAGCTTCTCATGCCTGAGGCACTGGAGTAAGTTTTGTTCCCAAACTAAGGTATTAGAAGGCTTACAATAAGAGACCAAACAATTCAAGGCAAGCTAAGGGAAATTCTTTATTGAAAGTCACATTCGCTGTGATTTTAGATGATTCCAATCCAAAGGCAGGACAAAAAGACTAATAGAACAGACAATTCATGACTGACAATCTATTCTACCCCCAATTGTGAAAGTCAAAGCTCTTATCTTGCCAATATAAATTGCCTTTCTTCCAAACCAAAAAATGCAACCAAGAAAAAGAAAAAGAAACAAAATTCAAAGCTGCTTTTCCCCTCTGTATAGTAGATTTGGTTTCTATTTCTTTCAATTAATAATTCTGCTTTCTCTTTTATTTTGCCTTAAGCAGTCATCTGGCTTCAAAGAACTGCTGTGTTTGCTTTTACTCCTCTGCAGTAGAAAATACCTTATTACTGTAATGAGCTAATGGTTTAAAACAGGGCACTTCTAAGCTTAATGGAGGCTTGTTAAGTATTCATTCATTAGACAATGCTGTTTGTGATAAATACACCATTAAGTCACTGCAATGCACACTGTCAACTACCAGCAAGAACAGAAAGGCATATGGGTCAGTAGCATCTGTATTTCACTGCCTTGAACTCTTCTGCTTTAAAATACTGCTATCACACAGTTTCCAGTATTGAAAGCAATGATTTGTAATCTGCAGGCTGATGTTTGATTTCCAACCCAGGTATTTGGTGTGCATTGGGCTTCTGAAAAGAGGTTGCCTAGTTATCCTGAGTGGAGTTTATTTCCTTACATAAAGCCAGGTCCTCAAATGAGATGGGAACAGGTCTGCAGAAAGGGACATCAGAAATTACACTCAAAGGAAAGCATGGGATCAGTGGAAACTGAAAGATTTGGGCTTACCTCATCTGTGTATTCCAGACTCTGGTTTTGGTAGCCTATATTAAGATGAAACCACATGTGGTGTGTGTTTGTGTAGTCTCATTGTACACTATTGCAAGTGCTAGTGACAAGTTATGGGCTTTTTACTGAGTTTGCCTCAACAGTGAGATCTACCAGACTTGCTCTGCTTGAACCTGGCCAGCCTGCAACGCTATCAGTTTATCTGTGACAGCAATTTGTGTAATTTAGGGATGTCTGTGGCTAATTTCTTTTGGTCTTGTTGCCTTCTTAAAGTATAGCAATAGTTTTATACAGATACTAGAAAG
This sequence comes from Turdus rufiventris, assembly GCA_013186435.1. Taxonomy (NCBI): domain Eukaryota; kingdom Metazoa; phylum Chordata; class Aves; order Passeriformes; family Turdidae; genus Turdus; species Turdus rufiventris. The sequence goes on from PYHW01010455.1 coordinate 133,737, forward strand.
AAGCAATTATCGAAGATGCTGTTTAGAGATATACAGGTTTACTGTAAAAGAGGACATCTTTCATCTTTTAGAGAAGCAAAGATTAGGGGTGGCACAGAGGGGTGCAGATGTGGGATAACAAGAGATGGGGCACAGGCTGACACTGGTTCTATAACCCCATAGTTATAAAAAAACACATTAAAGATCAGTTTAAAAAAAGAAGCAGTCCTGGGGTTGGTCGAAAATAGGCTTTAGGGATAAAATATAGAGGAATACTCCCTAGTGCATGTAAAAGGAATCATCTATAGTAAATTCAGATGTGATGAGGAATTACATTAATCTGTTAATGTAAATAGAACAATGTATAAAAGTATGTTAACAAAATTAAAAAAAAAAAAATCTAAAATGGATTGTAGAGTGAAAAAGAACAAAGATTAAATATTTTCTCCTGGTGGAAAAATACAGATACTGACAACTCCCTCACTCCACTCCCAAATGAAATCACTGAGCTTAGGGCCTGGAGGAAGAACAGAAAGAACAACAGAAAGAACACCAGGAAAAAGAGTGTGCATAGCAATTAGAAATCACTATTTATGTTTATTGTTATTGTTGTTGTTGTTGTGGTAGTAACATTTCCTGTATTTTCATCTCTATGTATAGCATTTACATCTGAACTAACTATGCTAAAATGGATAATAGACTGTTAAGTCTTCAATTGCACTAGAAATAAACTCTTGGCTTAGTCTGTTAACAGGTATTTGAGCATGACCAGGGCACAACCAGTAGGGATGTAAGTACCTGAATTGTCTTTTTCTATATCACATCTCCCAGTGTCCAAAATCCTGTTGGGAAATACTGATTCCATACAAACAGTTATTCATATTTTGCAGATTGGTGTTCTTACAGCCAATGGTGAGTGTGGGACTTTCTCTGCTACAGACAGGGGCTAAGTCAATATTTCTTTATTGCCCAGTGTATCAGCAAGGTGTGCATTGCTCCTAAAAACCAAATCAGACTAGATGTAACTGTCCACTGGGGCATCCCTCAATGCTGAAGCCACACATTATCAAAAACAACCATATAACTGAGAGAAAGATTGACCTCTTCTTGCATCAAAAGATTGATGTCTTCTTGATGAGTTATACAGAGTCTGTTCTGCACTGAGAAGGGTTTATTTCCTCTAAGAGCTGTAATGTGTTTCTGATGTAGCATCAGCTTAAAGCTGGATCTCATGACAAACTCCCTGATCATCTACCATGTACTTGGGCCAGCTCATAAACTGGTTTAAGCTTGGAGTTAGACAATTGTCTCCCAAAAGAGTAGAGATGTATCTGACATATCCTGTCCTGTCAGTATGGATACAATTACCTGGAGTTGACTGAAAAGGAGAAGTGAAACTCTTGCTTGGACACGGCAGAGACGTAAACTGGATTTTTTTTTTTTTTATATGGTTCAACAATAAATTCTCTTGCCTGCTTCACCTCTGCCCTGCTCTTATCCTCCAGTGCACCTAGTCCATGCTTGCAGTTCATTTCCACCCCTCACAGAGCCACCTGCCTGAAGGTTAATGCAGGTCTGTGCAGCTGCACGGTCTGAGCTCTCCATCAGCAGGACCTTTGTAGCCAGGGCCACAGGGCTGGGTGCATTGCACACGCACTTCTCTAGCTCAGGAAGAGGGGTTTAATGCTCTTGGGATCAAAGGGCTAGGACTTTTATCCCTTCTGTCTCTGTGCAGCTCCTGATATTTTAAACTGAATGTATGTGGCAATTCCAAAGGAATTACAGTGTTTTAATTTGCATAATATCTACTTCTTTGGATCTAAAGCACAGATTTTCAAAGACATGTATGAAGAAGGAAATTGCTGAGTAACAGGGATGAATTTGTTCTAATGCTGCTTGAAATTCTTTGAAGTCCAGGCAAGTGAAAGTCAGACAAGCAAAGCAGGATGCTATGGAATTAGTCAAAATAAACCTTGAATACTCTCTTCTACTCCATTTCTTAAAACTTGTTTTTAACTTGTTTTGTTCTTGGGTTTTAGGTAAATGGCTGCTGTTAGGAAATTTTGGAAATCATTAGAAAGAGAATTAAGCCAAAATTAATCACACACCTCAATCATGTAACTCTGCTGCTGCATAACCTTTTGGTTCAACCCATATATTTCATGGGCATAAAGTCACAAACCAGGCTTCTCTATTTATTACTTTGCCTTCCATCTCAGTACATAGATTATAGTATGCATGGATATATAATTATATGATATATGGAGCTTTATGATAAAGGACTCAAGTGAAATAACTAAACCTATGTCAATTAAGACTAATGTTGAATCCAAACCAATATCTCAAAAGCAGTGGCTTGCTAAAAGTGAAGAGAGAGAAACTATCCTCTATGAAACAGTCTTAAGTAAAATCAAATCCAGTATAATCCTCTTACTAAGTAATATTTGACAGTTCAGTCATGTTTCTCCAGAAAGAACTTACTTATTTTAAGCTCCCTTACAGACAATTTGCATAATGATGATCTTCTCATAGAACTAGATTGATTTACCCTTTTTAAACAAGTATTTCCATAAACAGTGTTTGAAACAGGTGTTTACATGCTTGTTTCCAGAGTCTATCCAGGCTTACAGCAGAATGAGCTCCTCCTCTGCATATATTTCTGCCCCAACTCAAATGCTCTCAAGACACAGCTGTACTCTTTGATATGTTTTTGCCCAGTCATCAGTCCCACATAACCTACTGCTGCAGGCCTCTAGAAAGACAAAGCTGCAAGATTTTGACTACCCAGAAAGAAATTGTGTACTTTGCTTAGAAAAGAATCACAGGAGTCTTGCTCTGCTTCTGAAGAAATATTCATTAATTCAATCAATACAATGATGTCTACAGTCTTTAAATGTTTCTTAAATGGTTCTTCATCCATAAAGGAAATGAGATTAAAAAGAAAAGATGGTGGTAGGAAAATAAAGAGAGAAGATTAAAGCTTTGATGACACAGTCAATAGCAATTAGATATGGAAAGACCGATTAATTACACGTCTTCTTTCTGTACTCACTGGTTGTATGCTGTAGTTCTTTACTCTGTCACTATGTTGACTTGTAAACTACTGTTAGTTTTAGAGTCACTACCATGAAGGTTTCTCAGCAAGGCTTCCCTGTGTCTGTAGCTATGTGCACTTGAGCACACCAGAGGTGGTCTGCAGCCTTGCATAAATGTGTCAACAAGGGATGGTAAGAGCTCTGTGTTTTCTACACCTCATGTCTTCAGGCACACACTAGTTTTGTGCTCCCTATGCATTGGCCATCAAATTAGAAGATATTTCTTGTCAAATGGAAAAGTGAAGGAGGGAGAGCAGAGCTACTTCAAACCTTTTTCCTCAGGTATTACAGCATTTATAAGAGTCAGACCATGGTCATCTTTAGTCTGACTGGTACTATTTTTTTAAAGTTGCAACTAGCTTCAACTCATGAGGTCTTTTAACCTTCTGAAAAATTCTATGACAGCCCTTAAAATTGATGAAACCTAAGCAGTTCCCACTGGCTTTCCTTTCAGATCATGTATCAATGCCAAATGAATTAACTTGCAAGGGTGTTCAAATCTTATATTTGTTGTTGCAAGGGTAGGCTCCACCTCCACCTAATAAAAGGATAGACTGACCAGCTGCTCATTTGTTCCCATGTCAGATACAGACTTACGTGGGCTGTAACAGGCAATATCCACAGTAAATCTGTGTCTAGGATCAGATGTCTTTGGCAAGACTCCTAGCTATAGATCCCACTGAACAAGGTGGCTCTGTCACTTGTGCTGGAGACTTCATGTCCATCAACGACCATTTCTGGGATTTAGTATTTGCTATCATGGGCACTTGGGACAGATAAACAATCAAAGCTGGTTTTTTATTGCTCCAGAGCATGAAGTAAAATTGGTAAAACTGTCAATGTGCATGATTCCAATTAGGTGCCTTGCTGAGGAATTACAGCAATTTTTGTTGGCTCTGAATTGAGACCATTCCGTGCTGACCTCCTTGTCTCTGTGCTGCTTAACCATGCCACTTAGGGTGACTATTGCTCTTCACTGTTCTTGCCTATCCTCAGGGGAGGCGTTACCTGGGTGATCAAAAGAAAAAGGTGTTTTCAGCTGTTTTCATTTCTTAACATTTAGGCATCATCGTTTAGCAACAGTGCATCTGCGAGTGCATGTGCACACCTGTCTCAGCTCCCTGCGTGGACACAGTGCTTCGCACAAAAAGGCCTTTGCATTCCATGTTCTACAGTTGCTTTAGTGACACTTATACACAAAGAAATATTTTCAGAAATTAAACTTTGGGAATGAAAAATGTTTTGTCTGTGTAGAAAATTATATTTTCTTGCTCAAATACAATTCAGTGGCACTTAACATAAATAGTTGTGCTGGTTTTGGCTGGGCTTGGAGTTAATTTTCTCCAGAGCAGCCAGGATGGGAGTGTGGTTTGGATTTGTGCTGAAAATGGTGCTGATAATACAGAGAAGGTTTCGTCATTGCTGAGTGGCTTTTGCAGACCTTCACATGCTGCCACACTGGTGAGGGGGCTGGTAGAACATGGGAAAGTGGGAGGAGATGCAAGTGGGACAGCTGCCCCCAGCTGACCAAAGGATATTGCATACCTTGGGATATCATGCACTGTCATTACCTGAACTCATGAGTTGTCTCAGTTTCTCATTCTCTCATGTGGGGCTGAGTTGGCATTAAACTCCAAGCCTGCAGGGGAAGTATTAGGAATCTACAGAGACGTACGTGGACAGTGGCATCCATATAATTGATGACCTCCACTAAGAACTCTCAAGCTGTCTAAGGGAATATCTTCTGTCAGGGTACTATCTTCCCTTGGCAGTTCAAAACCACTCCAAAGACAGAACTTTTATTTTTTTGAGGAAGAAAATTGATCGTTGTGAATAAGATTCACTCTAGTTATGTCATACATTCTGTCAGCTTATATTTAACTGCATGATATCCATGTTAGCAGCAAAGTGAGTCTGACAAAATTGTTCTACTTGATATGGAAAGAATGATCTGGTTCTGCACATAAACTACCAGTCTGCTTTAGAATTGTTATTTGAAAAATAAATATTGCAAAGAAAATTGATTTCTTATTTCTACTCCTACAAGAGTACAAGGACATAATCTCTATAGTACTTCATACACTTGATTTGATTTTTTGAAAGCTCTCTCTAGGGTATACCTCTTACCTATCAAAGGAGTTTACTGCTTTTGATTGCAATATATTCTCTGCTTTTAAAAATCCAAAAATAAAAAAAATACCAAATGCATGACAGAAGATGAGAATATAATATTTTCTCATAAAAAAACCTGCATGAAAGTACACTAGCAATTTCTATCTGGGAAAAACATTAAAAAATAGTCAGTAAGTTAGCTTCCTTCTCTTAGACAAATTTATATATGGATCTAAAAAAACCCCATAATTGCTTTAAAAAGTGCCATGTAGTGAGGAAAAATTAATAAGAGATGTTGAGTTATGAGATAATTTTCAGAGCGGAACTGTCATCAATACATGATATTGGCCTAATATAACCTGATCAATGTTATTAAAAAGGTTTTAAAGTTTTCACTTATATTTTATTGTCATGCATGAAGAGACTATTTAAAGACTTGCCTACTTTGGAAAGTCTTGTCTGTTTTATTCTGGAGTTCCTACTCAAAGACTTCAAAGAGATGAGGATGTTTTTCCTATCACATTGCCACTTTTATTCATTTCTGCTCTGCTCTCAATTTACTCTCTCTCTGGCTATTAATGGAAAGCATGTTTAATGTTTAACTCTAGAAATAGGCATGTGAAGGCTTTCAAGCCATGGCTGAGAAATTCCCTGTAAGACTATATTGGAAAATCTGAATAGAGTTCCAGATCCAGGACAAGAGGTCATGGACTTCTTCTGGGTGTTAAAAAAATCACTTTCTCCTTTGTTTCTTAAAATATTTCAGAATCCAAGTGATTGTTAAAACTGAAGAACTCAGAAAGTAGGCAGAAGACAGATATTTTTTATGTATTTTAACAGAAAAGGTGAGATTACACAGAATATATTATTTAATACACAACAACTAAATTTAAAAAAATGCATACAGTATGTTCCTTTTGTTCCTGAACATTTTTAATTCCTGCTTATGAAAATTTTAATTTCAACTTTGAAAATTAAATTCTAATCAAAGTCTTAATGATGACAATGACAGCTCACATACGAAAATAGATACACATATGTTGTTACATGGTAGAAGTCCTTTCAAAGCTAAGGCCGAGAAAACAACGTCGTTCTAGGTTTATAGAAAGTGCAACTGGAGAAGAGATTAAAAGGAAAATTTGCAGCAACAAATTATACATTACCTTAAGGAGAGAATTAAGACCTTAGAGTTGGTGGAACAAGAGACAGAGAGCCAGAGGAAGAAATTTGGGAAGCTGTTGGTACATTTGATGATAATTTAGGTAGTGGTCTAGATAAGTGTCTGGGAAAGCACTGAGCAGAGCCAAAGATGAGATGCATGCTTATGGCTCTTGCAAGGTGGTTAGGATGGAATGAGTGATATCATATGGGAAAAGAGTGGTGAAATCCAGTGGGATGCTCAAAGAGAACAGGAGAGCTAAGATCTGACACAGTATGCGAGGCAGGGCAGCCAAGATGCAAGGGTTATTAGAAAAGTTTCGTGTCAGAGGAAGGCAAAGTGATGAGGGAGAAAACCTGAGCTACCACACAGTGGAGTTGTTTACATACAGCTTAATTAGCACAAGGACTTCAACCAGTCTGAAGGAAACACTTCACCTCTGGGCTTGTTCTCATACCAAGGTTATCACACTGTGATGTGCTACATAAAATTAGCTGTGAAGAGTAAACTTGCCTGAGGTCCTATCCTGCTCTTTCCTGCAGAGTTTCTGTTACTCCTGTCACAAGCTGACTACAGATTATCCTCCTTTCCCCAAGCTTTTCCTTGCATTTTCTTATCCAACCTTTCATAATCCCAGGGCTGTGCAGGTGCCATACATAATCTTCTGTGTTATCAGGAAACAACACTGCAGGGTTCCATTTAAGTGGCACAAGCTGTCGTCTTCCATTGCTGCTGCTTTATAACTATAAAAAGACAATTATAGATACTGGGAGATTGCTAATGACTGCACCTTGGAAGGCTGAAAAAAATTAATAGTGACTTCAGTCATCTGGAGTTATAATAGCTTAAAGGTGAAAGTTGCAAGATCAGTGCTGAAATTGTAGCCATGCTTCCCAAATGAAATATTTTGTTTTATATTTATATATATATATATATATATATGTACACAAAGATTAATATAATCAAATTGTTATTGTCTGAGGATTATAGATGTGCACCCTTGCTTTTGGGTGCAACTCAGATGGAAACTACTGTATCTCTTTTGGTATTGTCGCTGACTGACCTGGCAGCTACAGCTAAGGACAGAACTGGGAATATACAACCATTAGTTGCATTAGCTGTCAAAACTGTTGTTGTTTTTCTTGTAACTATAAACTATGCAGATAGATAATAATTATTCACATAAAATCACTGGCATAACCAGAAAATAGTGAGTCTTCAAAATACTAATAGATTTATTGTGTTCAGTCTTCACAGGTTGAATCATCACCTCAAGATTATGGTCATAACGTGAAGTAGAAATTTCTTATTAGCTTCACACTGTGTCTTCATATGTCTTTATATAATTATTAAATTTAGTTTTTCAAAGAAATAGTGAGACCTCAGTCACCCTTTTAATAATAGCTCTTATACATTACACATTGTGCCATGTTTTCAAAAAGAAACTGAATCCAGATAAAATAAATAAATTAAAAATACCACCTACCAATTGGTCATGAAAGCCCCACTTAAGGTTAATGTGTGGTCAGAGAATTGAGTCCTTCTTTCTTCAAATGTCATTGGAATTTGCACATATTAATTAGCAAAAAATGCCTGCCACAGTGGCAGTATAAAACATCTAGATCTGTCTCTAGGCAGTGGTCCAGCATGATCATGCTGATTTCAGAAAGGATCTAAACATTGTTTTAGAATCCACTTTAGGTCTTTGTGCTACTGGAGACACTTAGAACGGACACACACTGGATTCAGGACAGCATGAAGGAAATCAGTTTCCATCCCCGAAAGCTCAAACAAAAGAAGCAAAGGAATTATCATTATCATTTGAATTTTTGACAGTGTAGGGAAAAATCCTAGTGAAACATTTGCAAGGCAATCCTATATTCCCATACTTTAAAACTAAGGATTTTTATTTTCTTTTCATGAGATATAACAACCATCTATTTCCCTCAGCAAAGAACATGCAGGATGTTTAATAGGTACATGGGCACATACAATTTTTTTCGTCATAATTCCTCCAGTATAAATCATAATAAAATGGATGAAGGGAATCCTTATGTTAATATTTTTCTGTTTGATACGGGCAAGGTCAGAATTTGTATGGTTTATCTCTTTCATGAATGCTGTGCTTGTCAATTAAAACTGCCTGTAGACAGCTTTAGCCTGTGCACCTGACAGAAAAGCAGATTTGTTTGCATTGTAGCCATGAATTGATGCATTTTGCTTGACTTTTATTAACTATTTCCTCTTCTGTTCATCTCTCAGGAGCTTACTAAGCAAAAGTTTCCTGTGTCTACGGCGTCTCAAAATTTAAGGAATATTTATTTCTGATGTATCATACATTGTAACCCTGCATGTTCAGATCAGTCTTTGAATGAATTGATTAATTTTCAGCCTTCTGAAATCTCAGTCCTGAGGCTGCATTAATATCTATTCAAACTTTTCCAATTTGGGTAAACAGTTCATCTATAGATATAAAATCACTGTATATGGAGGAAAAATTATCAACACATCATCTGAAATCAGCAAAGACCAGCAGACTTCTCCAGAATTCGGAGTACAAATCTAATTTTGATTAATTTTCTAGAAGACCAGTGTCTCCCTGTTGGCTAAAGAGGTAACATAGAAAGATCAGTTTTCTATTTTTGGCATCTAATTTATATACCTAAAATAAGGTGATGTGATTACCCTCTGAAACCTGAATTCATCTACCACAAATTAGCCATGTGGATGTTTTAAAATTATTAAATACCAATCCATGATTCACATTGCCTATCTTCAGCCCTCAGTCAACATCAGCCTCTGCTATTCATCCAAGATTTAGGCAAGTGAAAGTTTCTATCATAGATGGTTAAGCTGCCTATTTTGTTTATCTGTAGAACCTTTCCACCTCTGCCTAAATTAGACATCCAGCCTTTATTCAAGTCCAGTTTTGATTAATCCCCTTAAGGGCAGCTGTCAAAATCCTAAAACTCCCTAAATGTGAGATAGCTCTTAATTCTTGCTGAGCCTCAGACCTACATAAATACCCAGTAAGAGAGGGTCTCAGACAGAAACCCTCACAGCGTTGTACTCAACCCTGACCTCCTCCTGCCATCTTGACCTTGGAGTTAATAGGCTGTGAAATCAGAGAGGCAAAAGAGGTAGTGAGACAATAGAGGGATTTTTTTTCCCCCTAGGACCTTTTAAACCTTTTCTGGCCAACTGTCCATGTAGTAGATTGGATGACCTTTGTATTTTGGTTAACTCCTTCCTTTTTTTAACGTGATGAGGCATTGGCATAAGTTGCCCAGAGAAGCTGTGGGTTTCCCAAGGCAGAGGGATTGAAACTAGAGGATCTTTAAGGTCTCTTCCAACACAAACCATTCAATGATTTCCTAATCATCGTATGGGCCTTGAGATTACTGCATTTTGACACCAGTAGTGTCAAATTCCAGTACTCATTTAACTTTGGTACTATTCAGTCAACTAGTGATGAGGTATGGTGAGTACTAAGTGACTTGCAAATTTTAATGCCCAGTCTAAAACAAGGAAGGTTCTGGGTGAGAGATGGGCCTTTGCTTGCAATAGTCTTTGCTAAAGGAGGAGAGGAACATTGGCACTCACAAAAAACTTTTTGCTGGTCTTCAGTTGCCATCTGCACAGGTCAGACAAAAAGCCAGATGCCTCATTCAGGATGAAAACCTTCTGAGCCAAATTATTGAAGAGGTTAAAGAGGGGAATTGGCTATTTGGCCTGGGAAAGTGGCAGCAAAACAAAAGACAGTCAGCTGCCCTTCAGGAGCTGATTTATTACCCTTTGGTCATCTGACTTAGGAGAAGTGAATCTAACTAGCCCTGCAGTCATGTAAGTTTTCTCTGATTATTTCTGGGCCGGTCAATTCCTATAAAATGTAATCTGACAAGTCTTAGAAATACATGGCCATTATGTCACAAAATCTCCTAGCGGTATGCATGACATCATTTGGAGGGATCCAATTAAATAGTAAAATTCAGGTGCATGGTAAAGCAGAGCACACTCAATCACACTTCTGTGAAACTCATTGTTATGGAAATGTGAACAGAGATCTTCATATCTCATCTATAGAAAGAAAAAGGAAAAAAAGAAAAAGAAAAAAATAAAAATGTCACAAAGATCCTGGAAAATAACCTTGCTTTTGTGCCTTATCCTTAGAGCGTACTTATGATAAGGGATTTCAGGTTATGAGGTGACTGTGTTTTGAAGTTACTTTATATTTACCACGCAGATAATAAGAGCATAGCTCTGTTGCAAGGCAAAAAAATACCCATATGCACAGTTTTAACACAGTACATTTACATTTGCCACTATCCCAACAGAAAATACAGTTCCTAAAGCTAACTAAAATTACCTTTATTTTGATATAAGGAACTGTTTTTATTTCAGGAAGAGATGAAATCATATGTTATTCAGTCAGCACAATCTAGATGTAATGGGACAGATGTGGAGAATGAAGGCATGATTATAACAGCAAAACTCTTCATGCTGAAGTTTATGTAACCTGAATAAACTTTCAATTAAAAAAATTACCTGGTAACAAAACACTGCACAGATCTTTCAGAATCCTTAAGACCCTTTGTCTGGATATTACCACTTTAAAAGATGGTAATGTTTAGGCAAAATGCTACCTAAAACATTGCTTTCATTCTTATTCTTTTTCATGGGCATCAGCTTGTTTACTGATTTTTTTTTTCCTTATGAGACAAAAAGTACCACCCTTTGTGCATGGTAGGCACAATCCTTGGGGGAATGACAGTAGCATCTTTCCTTCAGAACCATCACATTAAAACTGTTCATTTATGGAATCTGAGTTAGCATCACTTTCTTTTTCTATAAAAATCTGATTTTTAATTTTTATTTTTCTTCATCAGGTATATCCTCCCTTCTGTGACCAACCAGAAATTATTCTTTCCTTTTAAGAAACATGGTTCCCACTAATTAAAATCACATCCTAAGGAGAAGATCAGCAGACTGTTGTGCTGTTATGCCTGATGTTGGGCTCTCAATGGAAGAAAATGTGGGGAGCACTCCCTTATCTACAAGATATGCAACATTTTTTGAATTTAGTATATCTATTTAAGCTTCTTCATTAACCGATTTGCATTTCATGACCTTCACTTTTTATTATTGCCTCACTTGTCTGTGAGGAAAGAAAAATACAATAAATTGTCCAATGCCATTAAGCTATCTTGATGGAATGAAATTAGTACCTGTGTTTGTCATCTTGAGGGTTAAATACATGGAAAGATAAGGGGGTTTTATTCAGAGAAAAGGTATTTGCTTCATTTTCTTTAGCCCACATACTGTTGTTCATGATAGCATCAAGGTAGTGAGAAAAAAATGTGTTTGAATTTTCAGGTATTGCATATAAGGCTAGAAAGCTCTAAAATAGCAGTTTGTGATTTTTTAAAAAAATGTTTATATATAGAGAGAGAGATATGTAAAATAAAGATTATTATTTCTTATTATTTGAAGTTCATCAAATCATGGGCCATGAAAACTTGATGAAATACCTTTTTCTGAGTACTGGAACTAAATCAGGGACAAAATAGGAAAGACGTACAAACAATACTGAGAGGTCTAGTGAGCACTAATGCTGCCATGACTCAAGAGAAACTTGCTTTATGGTGGGAACTAAAATAAGCACTTCCAAAGATAGTTAGACATTTATTAAGACTGAGGACTATGCAATTCATCCACACTCAAATAGCTAGTGACAAAGGACTGAAAGGAAACTTCTGAGTTAAACTCCTTTATTTTGCTCTGGCTGCTAGGCAAATTCCTAGAGAATTATGCTGGAAATTTGCAGCCCAGAATCCAGAGTGAAAGCACAGCCGATTAGATAAGCAATATAAAAATGCTGGTATGACTAATTTATGTCTTGACCATGCTGTGAAACCAGGAACAGTACTAATTTCCCTTTTAAACAACATACATAGCTCAGCTCTGTTTGTTTTGTCGGACAGTGAAGCCCAGATTTAAAAAAAAAATTAGATAAAGAAGGGGAGCCTGTACTGTTGGCATGGCAAAGTACTTGGCTACAGTAAACCTCAAATTTCATCGCAAACTTAGTGTCAACAAGTCATCCAGATTATTAGATCCTAACTTGTACAAGACTGTCTAATAAACATCGTGTTCTAAACACAATGCAGCTTCTCAAAGTTACACAATGCAGGTTCTTAACTACATGGCAGCCTGTGTGAAAGGCTTCTCAGTGAGTCAGAAATCTGGCAAGAAGCTTTGATTCCATTAAATGAAAACCAGAGGAGACATAAGAAACCTTGCAAAAAGCAGAGGAATAGATTTAAATATTGTCTCAAAATAGGACACACAAAACCTCAAAAAGTTTATAAAAATTAAAATGGTCTCTGTCTACTCATGATTTTTGTAGACACACAAAAATATATTTTATTGCAGTTTGTTTCATTCCAACAGGTATCTAACAATCAAACTAAGGTTTAAGAGGTCAACATTTATATTTATCTCAAAGGGTTGTGAAACAATGGCTCTCTTTTGCAGCTGCCTGGCTCTGAGAAGTTAGGTTCTGCAGACCCATTAAGCATTGAGGTGTGTATCCAGCTTCTTCCACTTTCTGCCAAATATTAATCAGAGATCCCAGGTGCCTATGGCACAGAAATGAAACCCAGAACAGATGAGCTCACCAGGGCAGTAGGGTAGGGAATAGGCACTACGTTTTCATTTGCTATGTCTGGATGGATGGCCCAGGGGATTGCACCAAGCTGTGAAACATTTATATTTTTTTTGAGGCCACAGGCTCTGGTTGGTCCTGTCTGCATAGAAAAATTCTGAATTCTGCTGATTATTTCATGCTGAATGTTGCTATGCATCCCCAAATCATCAGGCAGTAGGAATCAACAGTGGGAACCATTAGTATAATGCAGCTCTCATGTTATTTCGAGCTAACAATTAATGTCCAACCTAGATATGGACAATTCTTCCAGTGCATTGTTTGCACACCCAAATAGGAAACATCTAACTGGAACAGGAGAAGACATGGTACTACTGAGATCTGCTCTGGCTGAGCAACGAATCCTTCCTTTGCATTTTAGATTGTTAACACCAAGATCAAGTATTGAAAAAGTGTGGATAAAATTATGTTCCTTTTTCAAGTATTTAGTGCTCTGGAGCTGAAAGATTCTGTCTTCCAAGACGATCAGTCTGGCAGATCTCATTGACACTTTATAAAGAATTAAGCTTGAAACAACTAAGTAATGTCTAGACACGAGAAATTGTACATCGAGATCTTTTTAAGTGTCCAGAGGGTATGGAACAAGAGTTAGGATTTTTATGCCCCTTGATTATTTTTTTTTTTCATTTATGGGGAAGTAAGATCACAGAGCTGAAAGACACAAAACAAATATTCTTCTAACATATAAGTGGAAGTTGAAAAAAAAATCCTCCAACAAATATTATCAACTTGCTTGGAATTCAAGAGTGCATTTCCTGATCTAAATTTAGTCAGATACATAAAACTACAGCTTTTGCCCAGTGCAAAGGTCAGAATGCAGGCAGAAAATTTTCAACACAGGTGATTTCCATTGAAGCATCATGAGACAGTCTTTCTTTAATATTATCCAGGTATCATGCATCAAAAATAAGTAATTCACACAATGCATTTCTAACAAAATACCTCTTTTTTTTTTTTTTTTTGTAAGAGGGGCAGGCAAGGCATTTAATACAGCAATCAGAAGTAAAGATTTTTAATAACAACTGAAGCACACAGCAATCACTGCTAATTAAGCCAGAAGCATCATGGGCAGGTTCCTGTTGATACTGTGTTTACATGTTGGTTTTGGGCTCAGGGCCATGTTTACTCTAAAAGAGTATTGGGGGAAAAAAAATGGCATAGAAGACAGAAGGCCTCAGTGTTAATTAAAGTTCTGTTTAATTAGAGATCCATGAAGATGAGGCTACAGAGCTGACACTTTCTGTCCTTCTATTCAGTACCTGGTGGTGAGTTCACCTGGGGTGCCTCTAATCTGAAGATCAGCTGCATCTTTGCTGTTTTTCCATTTACAGCTTTGTTTCCTCCATCATTAAAACCTTTCATCCCAAGGAGAGTCTCACTTCAGAAAAGCATTTTGGTGTCAAAATTCAGCACAATTAACATGGAAATTTAATACCACGTTAATTTTGACAGTACACTTTACTAGTTAAATGGCCTTACTTTTCTCTCTATTTTTTCTTTGCTTTGTTTTTTCATCTTCTATTGTACTGAGAATACTTGGAGCACTAATATAAAAAGGGTTGAAACCCACTGAGCCAGAGATTTATTGCTGACACAGTCTGCAGGAGAACAAGGCTCTAAGCTAAGTCACTGGGCTCTTCAGCTTTGAAGGACTCTGAGTGCCCTGAGACCCTTCCCAGAAAGGTGTGTGAGCCCATCTGAAGATATGGGGCGCCCACACCTCCTCACCCTTTTAAAACAGGCACACGCAGCTGCTAATACAGTTATTGTGCTAAAGTGGGGAGGGAAAAGGCAGAGAGAGAGAGAAAGAGAGCTATGGAGTATTGGGGAATGAAAAGCAGGGATGTATCTGGCTACCCAGGGGAGCATGGATCCAACCAGCCACCAGGGTTTCACCAGCAGGAACTCCTCTGCTGCAGAAACAGACTCCTTGGGGTACAAATTCCACTGCAGAGTCTGGCTACCTTTCTGGGCTCTGTGCCCCCCAGTTCACATAGATAGCCCTAAAAGGGAAGCACACATGCTGTCACGACACTGACGCTCAAAATGTACGAGCAAAGCAAAATCTGCAAAAAGAAGGAAGACTTTATAAGACCAACTAATCCAATTGGAAAAACAATGAAATAGAAAGGCTTTGAGTCACATGGAGCCTTAAAGAACAGTTTCTTGCCTGGAAGTTTTCTGCTTTTTTCCCAGTAATTTTTCAAATCAACATCAATTGATTTAACATGAAGGATTAGCTCCCAGCACAAAACTGATTCTCTTAGATTTGGCAGCAAAGAGTATTTAATGGTTGGTAGACAGCCTAGAAGGGAAGCCTATCTAAAACATAGAGACATTTTCTGAGATCCAGAAATTAACTCATAATCACAGAACAGGACAGGACATACTTGTCAAATCTTATATTTCATTTGCTTTGTAGAATAACATTCATAATGTGAAATCTGGTAATAACAATAAAAACCCCCAAACAACTATTTTCATTCTGAATCTCAGAATAAAAGGGGAATAACTTCAAGGAAAATTGATTCCACCTATAATATGCTATTTTTATCAATTTAGTTCAGAAAACTTCCTGAAAATTAATGAATGTCACTGAAATGATTTTCTTGCTGACTTGGTGTCTCGGGGATCACCAGCCTGACAGAAAAAAGAAAAATGTATACACACACACTTCTCAGTGCAGAAATTATTTTCTTTTTATCATGTATAAACAAAAAGCAGCAGTATTTTACACTCCAACAATTTATGAGCAAATATCTTCACTGACACAATAATTTTGCTGCTACCCACACCAGGAATGATCTCATGATGGGATTTTGTGTGAGATGTATGAATTAGAATTTTGTCACAAACACAGAATATTTAGCAAGGCTCTCTGTCTTCATTTATATATATTAAATGAAAAAAAAAAAACCCAACAAAAAAAACCCAACAACAACAACAAAAAAATAAGGATCTAAATTAAGGGCTACATAGCTAAAAAAAGGATTTCCAAGTATGGCTGCCTGGCATTTCAATGTACCTAAATTAAAAATGAGTGATAGAAGAACAGTATCACCTCATCTTGTGTCATGCAAGCCTTCAAAGCAAAACTATGAGAAGCAAGAACACAGCATGTGTTTGTGGGTTTACAAATTATGTCAGTACTGTATGAAGTGCTGACTACACCATAAAGTGCTGGTTTAATCATATAAACCATTTCATGTTTCTTTGTCCACATTTGTTGCAAAGCAGAAATCACAGGCTGCAGCCAAGACATGGATACTGAGCAAATACAGTGAGAAACATCTTGACCAAACCAGATTTCAGCTTAAATACACAAAACAAATGCTGGAAGTTTCCAACAGCAAGATCTTGAGATGGAAATGACGTATTTTTGCCATACTGAGAGTGAAAAACCCTCCCAAAACATACAATCTTTAGTACAACCACTAAATGAACAAGATGTAGACAGATTTCACATTAGTTTCTCTGTTGGACATCAACAGCATCTTGAGGAGGTTTCTAGCCTTAGATTCATTCTGCCTGACTTCACACTGTAAATATCTACATCTGAACATGTATTCTCAGCTGCCCATTTTGACAACCAGGAAAAGGAAGGTTTTTGAGAGCATGATTCATCTTATCTGTTGTAGACATCTGCTGTAAGCTAGACTGAATTGCCCTGGCAATGGCTCAGTCTCTGGAATTGCAAAGGGTGTCTGGGAAGAGCCACTGAGGTGAAGGGATTTACAGAGGAGATGTGTAAATTTGAATGAAGAAATCTCCCTCCCTGTGTCAAAGGTGTGAAATGCCTCCCTATGCCCCCCACTCCCTTGAAGCAAGAAGCAGAAACAAAGTGGGAAGTGATAATTTGTTTCTACAGTTCCTATTTGCACAGGTGTCAGTGAAAGTTAAAAATGTAAAGAGTAATTTAGAGCACAGGTTTGGCTGGGATGAGCTTCCTCTCATTTCTTCTGCTTCAGTCCATAACAGCACAAAAATGGGGGATGAAATAAAGGCAATGTGCAGGCTGCCCTCTTACTTCTACTCTGCAAAGAAACATAGTTTATTGTTTACAAAAAGGTCTAGCACAGAATGTGATACCCTTGCATGAATTTGAGGAACATGATTGTTCTTAGAAGAGAGTCAGTTGATTTTTTTCTTGCAGAGCAAAAGATAAGTTGATCACTATAGATTAACTTGAGGCTATTTATATAGGTTAGAGGCTTAGTGGAGAAATCAGAAGAGGAAGTACCTTCTCAAAGAGAAGAAATAAAAGCAGCAGTGAAAACTATGTACAAGACCACTGTTTTCTAAATCATTTGGAGAATAAGAGCATGACTAAACAAATATATGAAATAGGAGGGAATTTGAAAATTAGAGTGAAGTTGTAAAACTTGTAAAAGTCAATAATGCTATAATGAAAGACATTACAATTCGGTGAAAATATTTGCAGTAAATTATACTTCTGTGCCAGTTGTCAGTGGGTGGTTCTTCAGTTATGTACTGGGATTAATCTTCTTATGATTCCTGTATATTTCTTTTTTCTTCTCTGAGACTATTTTTGAGTTCACCAAGTAAGTTCTCTGATGAAAATAAAAGTTAGAATATAGTTTGCATGGCAACAGGCTTCACAAATCTTTTTAAGAGCACAGAAGGCATGATAATGTTCAAAATACATCACCCTATGTTTTTCCATGAAACATTTACCTATGACTGAAGACAGTCTTCTTAACTACATGGGAGGTTAATTTCACACAGAACTCAACTAATTTTCATATTTCTAGCTTCACTGCTGTTACAGTCATTGGCTACACCTACCAAAACAGGAAGGAAGAAAAAAAAAAGTACTAAGCCAGATACAAGGTGGTGCAGATTTGAATCCCTGCACTTCCAGAGCTCCCACAAAGGCACAACACAACCATTCTCTTCGTCCTGTGTTCATAGGGGGAAAACTATTAATAGTAAAAATGGAGAATGTTTTTAAAAGCAGACATGTAAGACCCGGTAGAAAACAAAACAAGAAATTTTTTTGTCACAGATGTAACAAAACTAGTTAATCATGTTAATCAATAGCCACGCCAAGAAGTGGTGAAGCACCGCATGCTGAAAATTGCAAGAAGTTGTGTAAAGCTACAGTTCTCTTTGTGGAGCACAAAGCAGCTGTAGCCAATATCCTCAAGAGTGCAGGAGAGAAACTTGCTCATGAGCTGGCTGTGTCTAAAAGAGGATCTGTGAAAGGATCTCACAAAAATGATCTCATAAGAGACAGAACAATTATCATCAAGCACCCTAAAGTGTCCATCAAATGCAAGAGTCTCTTCTTGAGAACGCAGTGCCACCATCCCAGCTCTCCCCCTTGAACAGAAACATGGAAAAAATGTCAGTGTCAAAAAGTCTGCTTCAGGTAAGAGGGGGTGTGAGGAGGGAAAAAAGCCCCAAATATGTGAGAGTTATAAATTTGATCACCATCCTTATCCATTTCTAAAATTGTAACTAATTTCTTACAGGTAAGAAAAAGGTTATGAAGACTAATAATTTCCTCATAAGTATCTTTAAGATAGTAGCCATTTTACACAGAGGATATTTGATGTATTTTTGTATTTGTTTTTGTCATGTTGTTTAACATATTCCTAAAAAGCAGTTCACTGAGGACAAAATAGAGATATGAATGGAGCAATACATTGATTACTTCTCCATCTCTGGAGACTCAGATTCAGGCTCTAATGGGATTTCTACAAAAACATCAGGTACAATATTTGACTGTAATGTTATTTCAGGTCATGATTATTTAGATCTTTTAGCACCTATTCAATATGCATTGTCAAATATTTTCATAATGCCAAAATCTTGCTATTAATGGATTTTATCAAACTAGTGCACTATACAATATCAGACCCAGTAAAGTAAAGTACAATGACTGTCAGTTTTTCATCTCTAAAAGGACACTCAAAGGAGTCTTTTTCTTCCTTTCTCTTGTGAGATCCGGAATGACTGAAATCCAAGTCATTAGCATTCAGGTTGTTTACGGCAGTACAAAATGATGAAAGTTGTTTGAAATGAATAGTATCTTAACGTGTGAGACATTTTGTGAAATTATGCATCTGTTTCTTCCATGGAAAATTTGTATGCCAGCCAAGGCGCAGCAAAGCACAGACTGCAGCTAAATCAGATAAAATTTTATTATGATGTCCAGTTCAGGGCCTCAGTAGGCCAGGTAAGGAAGTTTTAGCATTCTCAGTATGCATAAAACATACTTTAAAAATAAAAATAGAGTATAAAAATTCTATTATAATCTTCCCATACTTTATTAAAATAACTTGAATTTGTAAATTGAAATAGATTTGAAGATATTTAGAAAAAGCTCTAAATATCTAATCTTGTGATCATGTTAATAATCCAATTATTATAATACTCACAAGACAAATGTTTACCTGAGAGTCCTTAACAGCTTAATTATACACAAAAAGACTATCATGCAAAGTAGAAGAAAAATTTTGTAAAAAATTCTGGTCACATTTTGGATGAATTAAATATAGATGGCAGTCAAGATAACCGTTTTTTACCACCTGCAAAAAGATCTTAATTCTAATCCCAACCCCCAAAAAAGCTTAATTGCAAGGCTAGGAACAATCATAGTAGCAGTTTGTCATCTTTTTGGGTCTTGGTTCAGAAATTAGTTCCCAGTGAAAGAAAATATGTGCATACTTACATTTAATTTCATAGGCATGTTTGCATATACCTAAAATTAAACATGTACTCAGCTAATGAGCTGAAATGCATCTTTAAGGGCTAGAGTCCAAAGGCCTAGTTTGCATATCATATTCAAAGCTGCCTAGAAACACTAGTTTTATTAAATTTTACCACTGAATTTTGTTCCTTTTGCTTTCGTTACTATATCTGCATTTTTTTTCCATGTATTTCAAGTAGCTTGTTTTGGGTCAAGTATGCATTATGAAAATGCTGGGTTTGCCTCTAATTTTTGTATGATCTCTGTAAAGTTTTAAACAGTCTAATGTTGTAAAATACAAAAATCAATACAGTAAAATACTTGAAAATAATGGCAGGTTCATATGCTAAGTTGAGCCATACAGTAAATTTTACAAAGTGTCAGTAAAAGTTTCTATTTTACTATCAAAAGTCAAAAAACACAATTTACTGCTAATAAAAAACATACTACATCTGTTTTGAACGGACCGTGGAAGGTTCATATAGATTTAGAGACATTGATCAAGGAAAAGTGAAAGATACTGCGTATTTTATGTGTTCTTTGGCCAGAGGGGAATTAAAAAGCTGAATTCTGCCATGTTCCCAAAAGATAGGTGACAGCAAAAAACAAAGACCCCCAAATCACAAAATTCAGTAGCATCAACAAAACAAAAATGTTAATGATAAACTAGGCTCACATTCTCATAGCCTCATAGAATGGTTTGGGTTAGAAGGGACCTTAAATATCACGTAGTTCCAATCCCTCTGTCATGAGCAGGGACACCTTCCACTAGACCAGATTGCTCAAAGCCCTGTCCACCCTGGCTTTCAATGCCTTTAGGGTTAGATAAGTGCTACATGTGTGAGGCAGATCCTACATGTTGCACTTGATGTGATATTCAACTTAGGAATGAATTAATATACAATAACTAATTCACAATATAAACATGCACCTCCAGTACAGACAGCTCACGTTGCTGACTTGTTTATTTTGTAAGCATGGGGAGGGGAGGTAGGTTTGCCTCCAAGCTGGGGTTCACAGAAGTCATGATGAGTGCTGGGACATGGAAAACAGATGAGAGACTCCAGGTTGTGGCTGCTGAGGCATTCTCCTAGTTGCTCAGCCACCCGTGGGATTCTGCAAATTTTATTTTATTTTGTGACTTAGAGCACAAGCAACACAATATAGGAGATAGGCAGAATTGAGGTGATCTCCTCATTGGGTCATTGGGCCTTGGGTCATTTCTGAGTTCTGGATGGTCTTTCTAAAAAAAATACATAAACATAACAAACTTTTCCTCTCTGCATATCCAACCAGCAGGCTACATCTTCTTCCCATTCTGGATATGCACTCATTCCAGTTGTGGAGGCAGTAAGGTCTCTCTGTCTTCCCGTCCTGGATACTTATGTGACAAATCAGAGCTGTGGGCTCACCTCCTGTTAATCTGCAGTAAATGACTGCTCTGAGTACTGGAAGAAAAGATCTACCAGCACTACTTTTACTGCATGAATTATTACTGAAGTGAGTTAAGATCTAAGAATTTAAGTGGTCTCTTCCTGAAACTCAGGCCCATGGATAGCAGTTTTTGTAGCTAGACTTAGGAAAACATTTGTTGATTGTTTGATTTTGTTTGCCCGTATGGAATCAAAGCCAAACACCTTTCTCTATATCTGTCTGAGAGGAAAAGCATTTAAAGGATTTCATACTTTAGCTTAGCATGAGGCAATTCAGCCCCAAGGGAGACAGTAGCCCAATCGTACACAAAAAGGCTTCACAGATTTTTTGTGAAAGTGGAAGACATTTCTTTTTTAACAGTGTGGGTGAGTGGATGCTGTGCTTCAAGCCTGGGAAAGAGATCAATTCTCTGGCCTTGATGGGCAACATGTATCTGCCTTAAGTTGTGGTTTGATGTGTGAATGAAAGGTAAAGTGAGGATTAGTCAGTACCAACAGTAGGGATCTTAATTCTGATGTTTCTGTGTCCATTTCATTAGAACCAGTTAAAAAATTAGGGTAGAGTATCAGCATATACCAGCATCTCCTATTGTATAATCATGCTGAAAAGATTAAATACAAAAAGGAAAAAATAGAGCTCTGTATCTCTTTGTTTTTAGCAGAGTTAACACATTTGGATCTTGGGTATTGCAACATCTTCAAAAATGTAAAATTTGGAAGGAAGTTGCCTAGATTTTTTTTCTATTTTCATCCTCTTTTATCCCTGGCTGTAGAAATGATTCACAGCAAACCAGTTTTTGCATTTATTATAATCCTCAGTACAGAACAGATCTATTTAAAAGTTCGTACTGGTTTGAGAAAATTTAATAATGGATCAAATTTTTCCAATTTTGACAGTATTTATTAATTTTAATGGCTGGATGGTCCCATTAATACCAACCAATCTGTAGGAAGAAGTGACACCAACAGCCTTGAGCAAAACAACCTACCAAAAATCTGAGACAGAAAAACAGGAGAGTGCTTTTTGCAAGCTCAGGATTAACATCCCCTTTTTCCATAGAAGTCATGAAGAGAATGTCAACAAGAAGGTTCATGACACACAGATGTGGCATGAGTGACAGAAATGGGAAGTGGTGCAAAAAATTCTCACCTATTCCCATTACATCCTCAGAAAGATAATCTGTTCTCTCCTCATGTATTTTCAACTTCCTGTGAAACATTTCCATCTTCTCTTCTCTTCTCTTCTCTTCTCTTCTCTTCTCTTCTCTTCTCTTCTCTTCTCTTCTCTTCTCTTCTCTTCTCTTCTCTT
>PYHW01010455.1:156312-226064 GCA_013186435.1 Turdus rufiventris
TCTCTCTTTTCCCCTTCTCCCTTCCTCACAAAAGGCAGTTCTGTAATTCCTAGGTTTTCTAAGTCCTTCTATTTCCACAGGAGCTACATGAAAGTTCTGACCCCATTTCACTGTGGCACTGAATAGTACAGCATCAAGAGTAGAAGAAATAAAAAAAAAAAAGAAAGACAAAATAGGAGACAAACATTATACAATAGAAACCTTAATAATGCAGTTATAAGTTTAAAAAAATGTTTGAAAGGCTGTTGCTTTGTCTTTCCCTTTTCACATGGTCCTGCTGCTAAAAAAAATTTCCCTGAGGTTCCTACTGCATCTCTCCTATAAATGATTCTCTTTGATCAGAATCCAGTGCAAGCAGGGCTTTTTTTTCAGTCTTACAGAGGCAGTGATTCCCTATCACAGCGCTGAAACTCTTGACAGCTCAGTAGGGGTGAGAAGAAGCAGGATTACCTAAAGAAAAGAGAAAAAAAGAGGAAGCAATTCAAAGTCAGGCTAAAGATGACAGGAGAATCAGGATGGCAGCTGTACAAAATCGTACTTGATCTCTGCCAGAGATGTGTTATGTAGGGGTGAACGACAACTTCTAATTGAAGTTGTGACTGATTACCATGTAAGAAATGACACAATTTGTCGAAGACCTGGATCTGAAGATGAATCACTTTTATTTGTGGAAAATGTTAATGTAAAGTTATGAAATTTTAGAGGAACATTTGTGGGGGTTTTTTATATAATTTAATTTGCTTCATAATTAAATATTTCAGATTTTTTAACTGAAACTTTTAAATTGTCTTTTATCTAAGCATTGACTATGCATTACAGTAAGTAAGGAGGAAGAAATACTGAAAACAAAATTTGGAAGAGACCATGACTGTAGCAGCCCATATTTGAAATTCCAGGAATGATGCAGTTTTAACATACACTACCTATTGTTGTGTAATAGATTCACAGATCTCTATCAAGCAACTCAGGATATTATTTTTCAGAGATTTTGAATTGTTTACTTGTCACATAGGGATGTGAACTGAATTCATACCCCTCTTCCAAGAGATACATGAATATGAACGTTATTCAAACACATGTGCTGACTCACTTGAAAGCACATTTTGAAACTGGATTCACACTGAGATTAGCCAGCTTCTGTGCAGTTTTCTCTTGAGAACTGTCTCAATTGTTGTCTAAATTTATATTTTTCAGTATGGAAGACTAAATTATTGTCACCTTCTACCGGTTGCTTCACATTTCTCAGGCAGGGCAAAGCCCCTGGGAATCCACCAGGTGCAGAGTTTTCTCAGCATGAAGCCATTGCATGGCCAGATACTGCTTTGCCACTTACTCTGATTTGATCTCACATGGAGTTTGTCTCTGTGGTATTTTTCATCTTTAAATACCTAGAACATAGTGTTGAACATATTTAATAAGATCAGCATCTTAAAACACAGTTGCATACATAAATATTTTCCAAACACCTTTCTTTACTGCCTTGCTCCAGAATTCAAATTACTTTTTACACTTAAAAGTAAATCTGACTTCTGAGGCAGTAATTATCACATTTTAACACTATTCAGGGTTATTATATACCTCTAGGCTGTTGTCAGATGATCTTTGCTTTAAAAATGTGGGAATGAAGAGAAAAGATTTTGCATATTTGCTCCTGCCATCATTTATGCTTACAGTTAGCTTTACAAAGCAGAAAGTTAAACTGTTTATTTTGTAACTCTTTATGCTTTAACTTTATGTAAATCACATTTGGAGAACAGGCAATAAAATGTGAAAGTAATTTTTTTTTTCAGAAGTTACACATTATTATGAGTTACCAATTAGGTTACATATGTAAACACCATCTTTCCCTGTGAGATAGATTAAGGAAATAAGTAATTGAGGTAATTAATTAATGGTAAAATTAACATGCAAATATTAATGTACTTCTGCCCAATTCTTTTCCTTCCATTTAGCATAGGAAGTATGGTCTTGCAGCAGTTATGGATTTCTGCATCAGTCTGTATCAGAGCTATGGTAATAAGATGTCTTGAGCACCACTCCCTCTTCAGCACGGTCTGCATTCCTGTATTACGATACTGAAGCAAATTAAAAAAAAAATAAAATAAAAGCCTAGAAAACTTCCCAAAATAAAATAAAAACCAGGTCAGAAAAGCAATGTGCGTTTTTATGTCACAGAATCACAGAATGGGAAAAGTTGGAAGGGACCACAGTGGGCTCACCTGGTTTGGTTTCCCTGCTCAAGGGAACTTGTTATTATTCAAACATTAAAAAGCCCAAGTGTTAGTGAAACCTGCAGAGAAGAGATGACAAGAAATACTTTGTATTCTTAACTGACAGCTTTGCTAATTCAACCTAAATCCCAACTGCTAACTTGAGTTATGCTCTTTTAAATCTCATTGCTGATGTAGAAACTTCAGTATCTGAGTTACCAGCCCTGTCTCACACATTCCCCACTTTTCAGTAAGTTTTTACAGGTGCCATTGTTTTGTCCTGCATTTAAAATTTTGTCAAGCAGTTCTGGTATGGTGATGATGGTGCACAACAACAATCCAGCATTTTAATTCCTGTATGGATTTCTCTGCACTACAGGCATCATTTCCCAGTAGTCCCAGAAAAGATTATTCTGGAAGCGCATAGGGGAAAAACCTTTACTCAGTACATTGGTGTAAGTTTTATAGTTTTATAGAGATGTCCTTTAAAGAAGACATGTGGTTTTGCTTATTGTTTAGCATTAGATTTGTTCTAATACTTTAAATCTTCAATCAAAAATCAAAAGGCATCACTATGGAAAAAGACACTATTTAAAAAGTAGTGAATACATTTCTGGGTAAGTATTGAAAATATTATTTTTAAAAGGATAGTATTCTCTAAAAGCTATAAAGTATTCACTTTTCCAAGCATTAAATGCTTCTTTTAGGCTTTTCCTGTATCATAATTTAAATAAAATATGTAAAGCTGACATTTTATGTCATCTCTCTATAAAATAAGGCACTCTCATAAACCAGTCTGAATGGAGATGATAACAATATACAACTTTGGTTCATAGAGCACATACTCTTAAATCCAAAAGTGGCTTTTGAAGTTCAATCCTTTGCACTTGTCACAGTTGTCTTCTGCTCTCCCGTGATAGAAGGACTAGAGATAGTGTCTCCTCAGTTTTGTAAAAAGAAGATTTGGTGGGAAACACAATTTTGACAGCTACCATTCTCAATTACATCACAAGGAGCTGGACATTGTGCAAAGGTAAGTTGAGGAGGACGAAGTCCCTTTTGTAGCATTGTATCAGGCTGTCTCCAGGTCTGAGACAGGAAAGAACTCACCAGCTTCACTTGCTAATAAGCAGTACCTTTGGTTTCGCTATCCAGAGACATTTCAATTTTGTACAAGAGTGCCAGCACACTTCCAATTTCTCAAACATGTTCTTTGACTGGTGTCACTATTTTTGCACCTTCATTTTCTACTTATGGAGGAGATTCCTGATGATAGGAAAGATACAGTGTACCCCACACAAAACTTTAACACCAGGAATGTGAGATGGTGGAGGCTGATGACATAGCTGCATGAACTACAAATATCCTGGGGAAAACCACACGAGTCCGTTGCGCTGACACGATTCCCACCCAGACCCTCTGATCAGCTGGCTGATTCAAGTGCTGCTGCAGCAGGAAGAATTACCTCCAAAACAGGGTAGGAATGGTTGGCCATCTGTCACCCACAGGAAGTATCAAGATGAGATGGTTTGCCATCTATCACCACAAGAAGCTGCTGGGATTTATTTTTTTTCATTAACATCTTGTAAGCACGTTAGAGGTGAACAAGGAATAGCTTGATATCCTTCCTGGACCCAGATAATGCTTTGCTGCTGAAACAGTCCTTAAGAGGGTCTCCAAGAGATCAGAGTAAGTAGTGGGTTCATATCCCAGACAGTGATGGGAAAATACCCAGATTGTCATAAAGAAAGTTTATGCTTCTTAATGAGTTTGAAAAAATGTTTTGTATCCCTTGATTCAGAGCTATTCTACAGTTTGTGCCCTCTGTAATAGCTGAGGTAGGGCAGAATAATCTCCTTTAGTTTAAGAGCTCAGGACACTAACAAAGAACTTCAGTTGTTGTAACTGAAAAATACCAATTTGCAGCAATTTTTCAGCATGTGCAAGGAAACAAGAAAGGTTTTAAGTGAGATATTCAGTTGGCCTTCTGTGCAAACATTTTCAGCTGGTCTTAAGCAAGCACTGCTGTCAACAGAGGTGAATCATTTTCTGGTAGTTCAGAGTCTCATACAATAACTCCAGTAATGCAGTATTGATTTGCACCAGCTGATGACTTCAACTACAGATTTTTAGTTAATAAGAAGTTAAAATCTTTATTTATGATTATGATTATGGTTATGATTATGGTTATGGTTATGATTACAGTTATGATTATTACTACCAGACTGGACATGACAATGATAACCTGGGAACTTCACTGCAATCTCCATTTTTCTTCTTATTAGAAGTGGGTTACAATTGTTTGTGAAGTTTTTTTTCACACAGGCCTTCAGGTTTTAAAAGGATCTCATCTAAATTTAAAGCTAAGGTAATAATTTTATTTTCCTGAGATCAGGAAGTCAAGTTAATGAACAGTTAAAAAAGAATTTTCATATGTCCAGATAGAAGGCAGGTACAACCAGAATTTTTTCTATTTTTTGTCTATTTTTTTCCCTAGCCTGGTCTAGCCCCATGACTTGTAATTATTCCACCATGTACGCTATTAAAACCACATGTTTTGGTATTGCTCATTTTTATGTTTTCAGTTTAAGTTTTATAAATTTTATAACAGGCAATTCTTACTTTAATGATCTAACAAGGGTGGTAAATGTTTAAATCCAATTGCCTGTATCAGGGAACTATAACCAGGCGAGAAAGTATCAGTTACAGCAAATATAGGACACAGATGTTTATAGAGAAAAAGGGGAAAGACACAGATCTTTAAAGAGGTTTAAGTTCATACTATATTTCATGATTCTTTTAGAAAAGTTCAAAACACTTCAGGTAATGATTTACTCTGTAAGGCACTTGATCTTAACAAAAATGCTTAACAACCAAATGACAAGTAAATAGCTGTTCCAAAGCCACCGATCATTATTCCCAGATTAGCTATTTTGTTAATAACACTGACTTAAGGAATAGACAAGGAAAAAAAGCCATGAACTAATGCATTAAGGGAATATGAGATTATTTTAATTTTGGTAGAAAGCAAAACTAGAATTTGTTATAGCAATGAAAAAATCCATAGATTTGAAAATTTTCTATGTATTCCAGCATCATAAACAATGTACTGTGATTATAACAATCGGAGTGTTTAATGGCAAAAAACTATCTCCTTTCCCCTTTAACACTGTTGCCAAATACAAGAAAACTTACCCTGACCAAGCTGATTATAGGCGTTCTGAAGTAATTTTCTGTAGTTGAGTAAAATAGTATGGAGTTAGGCAAAGATCAGCTAGCATGTACAAACCAAATTAATACCCTTGATACAACCAATAGTTTGAAAGAAATCTAGAAACTGCAATGTCATGGGGGACTCATTTGTATATGAATAAGACAGGTTGCCCATAGAGGTGGGAGACGCCCCATTCCTGGAAAAATTCAAGTTCAGGTTGGATGGGGCTATGAGGAGCCTGATCTAATTGAAGAATTCCCTGGTCATTGCAGGGGGTTGGACTTGACAGGGTATGAAGGTCTCTTCCAACCCAAACTATTTTATGTCCTTCTGTGAAGGACAGATGGATGTTCTATTTTTTCTGTATTTCTCTTTCATTTCAATTCATAAGAGCCACAGCATACTACAGTCTCACATGTAAGTGGTGTTACAAAACAATGTCCATGTTCTAAAGGAATGCACCAAAATAACCTGTTCTAAAATACACTAATTTAATGGGCAAAAATAATTTAATTCTATGACTGCCTGTCTGTAATCATGCAACAACCTTCTATCTTTTCAGCCTTAGTCAGAATCCACAAAGAGCTACAAGGGTAAAAGTCCAGAGATCATGGATTTAAGTCTTAACGATACATTGCTACTGTCCCTCCCTATAGCTGACTAAATCATCAACACCTCTGTAGCTCAAAACTTGACCCTATTTAACTCATGAGAAGACCTGAAGTAGATCCAGTGTAAAATATGATGTGCTCTCTGGCAAGAAAATACTGTGAAACAATCTCAAGGTTACATCACCGACTAGTATTTCCTGAAAACAACTTTTTCCAATATCAGCTGGTTAGAAGCAAGTTCATCTTGATAAGCAATCCCTTAGTATTTCATACACTTATACCATCTACTTTGGAATATAGAAGAATAAGCAGGAAGGAAATCTTCCAGACTCGGCAATTGCCAATCTGGCCCAGAGCACTGACGCATGACTCTGTGTTCTTGAAACAGTATATTGCTTGCCGAAAGCTATCAGTTTAGATTCATGGTCTCCATCCTTATCTTCAAAGCCCACAGTATCCCAGAAGTACCATTCCAACACCAGGTATTCAGTGTTTTTAACATGATACTGATATAAAACTTATGCATGGTTCTAAACAGGATTCAAAACAGACCTCTGTTCACAGTGTGATTAGGAGAGAAAGATGCTGAATTTAGACAATATATTTAATGTTGTCTTTGCAGCAGCCAGGTAGTCTGCTGAGCACCATAAAGCCCATGTAAAACAATTGACGCTTGCTATCAGACTGGCTTCACAAGCACTTGAAAATGATATGGTCCTTTAGGATTTCGATACAAACATAATAGCAGAGTATCTTGTCATATTCCCAGACTCTCCTCTTGAAAACATTGTTCTGCAATTCTTGAAAGAAATAGAGAAAATAAACCCAAAAAGAGTATTTGACTACTGTTGATGGTAGAATACATTTAGAAACATTAAAAAAAATTCCGTACTACAATAATTTATATCCCAAACATTAAAGGAAGTATGGGGTAATTAATGAGTCAGCAAAGAGTTTCCATTATGGAAAAAGACAATAATGAGTACATATGTTCTACAGAAAGGATATTGCAACCTATGCCACTGAAGATTAAAATTCCAATTTGTTTTGTTTGCTCACTTGTTTTCATATGAAGTGTCATTTGTAGGAAGCCATGCATTCTGTACCGCATCATAAAAACTTTCTGCAATGCAACACTTTCCTTTTCAAGCATGGCTTGTACTAGGGTAAACAGGGTACCAATAAAGAAGATTCTAAGATCATTTCTTAATCAAAACCTTACTAGGTCTAATACAGTTATCTTTTCTTAGGAAAGGACTGTCTGGAGCTCAGCACCTAGGGTATTCTGTTGAAAAACAGATAGAAATTGAGGCACAAATCCAAGTCTCTGAAAATTAAAGCATCCATGAATAGTAATAATAAAAAGCATATGACTCCTGGGTATCTAGAATCACCTCTCACAGGTGAAAGATCAACTAATAGGCTGGAATCATTCTGCAGTTTCCAGAGGGAAGTACTGGTCTTGCAGATTAGGAAAAGTGGTCATCTCTCTGGAGCTCATTGGAGGCATCTATTCCATAGGCCCGTAAAGTATAAATAACCAATGAGCAGCATCCTTATCTCCAAGGTTCAAGCGCTTACATTTCAGTGAGGTATAACACAGTTAGGTAGCTGCTGTAGGATTAACTCAACTTTTCTGTCAGGTGGTAGAGAAAGAGTAGTTTGCTCTGACAGCAGCTCATTGACCACATGGTTGAATAAACTCTATGACTCCCTACTGTGGTTTGCATAGGTCTCTATGCCTTAAGTGTATGCATGCCATTTAAAAACCTGAACTAAAATCTAATAGAAGCTATGGCTATGAAAATAACAGCAGCAACTCCAATTTATTATGCTAGCATCATAATTCATGGTGTAGTTCTAAATCCATCCTTCACCGATAGACTGTTTTCATCCTGTCACTGATGCAGCGGTAGGTCAATCTGAGGGAAACTCATACCATCTATAGCACAATCTTATACACTAGGATAAAGGATAGACAGAAACATAGAGGAATGACTTAAACCACGAATTATCAGACTCTTTGTATCAATGGTGGAATGCATTTCTCACAGTTGGCTGTGCAACTTTATCATCAAACTTCTAACTGAAAACACTTTAAATTACATGCACATTCAACTGATATGCTTAAAGTGATTTTTCACAAACTACTACTGTAGAACTATGTTCTAAGCTACTATATTCACATGTGAAGTGAGTGACAGCAAATTCATGCATACATCTATATGATTATATATAAAATATGAATTAGTGCCACACTAATTGAAGACCTTCTCTAAAATTAAATCAACAGTAGTCCTTCTCCAGCTGTACTTCTGCTATCCTGAACAGATTTGTGTTTTGGAGATGGGCAGCTCTGCTGGCTCCAGCACCTGCATGTTGAACATCTCACTTCATCAAGTGCCACAAAGCTGTAAATGATACATAACCACAGAAGTGAAATATTGTGTGGTCTGGGAGTACTTCACAAAATGGAAATGACTGCCCATCTGCAGGGATCCTAGCATTCAAATTATAGGACAAGGACAGTGTAGGCAAGCCTGATGGAGCCAGCCAACCATGCCAGCCCAAACAACCTCTGTTTGCTCCCTTCTTACAGCCAGGCAGCCCCTGCACCTGCTGCCTTGCCACCACATGTTGCACAGTGTAAGAGGCCTAATCATGGGTTTCTGTGTTGCTTAAAAGCCTCAATTGCATCACTGTTCTCATTTCTTTTTTTTTCCCCTCTTGCTTTATGCCTAAAGATCAATGCAGTATTCAGACATACTGCGTTATAACTTGATAGAGATCCACCCCAAGGTGTGATGGTTCAACCATTTTTTTAGTCTGAGGGTCTCTATTAGCACCAGGATGTGACAATGATTAAGAGATCAAAGCACAATATTGTAGAAGAGAACCTCTCTTTTACTGTCAGAGGTAAAAAGTATGGAATTATAATGCTTACTTCTTGTCATTCTCATGCTTTCTTTCCCCCTGTAAATAATTATAGCTCCTGTTCACTTATTCATATATTTAAAATAATTCACTGGTTTATTTATTGCCTTCGAATTTATTTGCATGTACTGTGCCCTCTCAGCAACTCAAATGCTAATAGAAATTCTTTGCATCATTTGTAACAATAATCATATTTTCATCCTTTCATATTTATTGGTGAGCCTGCTTTGTCTACTAGATTATATGTATAATTGTCCTCAAGATTCACTAGTAAGAAACTACGGTATGATGAAATCAATATTTATGACAATGTAATTTACACTCTTTGTGAGTGTATGTAATATGCATTTTAGGGAACTTATGAGACACCAGGATGCTACTCATGACTGAGAACTCCCAACTGATGTGCTGTGAAAGGTTGTTTTGTATCATTTGCAGAATGCTGATGCCTATGACTGGGATCTCATTTCTGCTAAATCCAACATCATTTAAATTACGGTGAAGGAAAAAAGAAAGTGATGGTTAGTGTGGGCTAGTGGGACCAGGTGATGACTGATTTATTATGTCAGAGATGAAGCTTGACTCTGATCTTTTAAAATAGCTTTTCCACGGAAAAATCTCAGGCATTTAAGTTCTCTATTTATCTACTACAATGAAATGTATTTGGACACAATGAAATTGGCAGCACATTTTTGGTATTGAGCAGCAATGCTCCCTTTAATTGAAGGAGTCTCCATCTCCAGTTCAGTTAGGTTTCCCAAAGAATTCTTCCTGCTAACACTTGTGTGGTAAACTGGTTACACAGGCATCAAAAAACATGCAAGTGAGCTGAAAATTCTTCTTTTAATAATAATTATATGTTTCTATAAAATAACAGAGGATTGGAATGTGCTGCTCTGTCTGACCTTGAGCTGTTAATAATAAGAGCTATGAAGCTGGTTACTGTGTTTCATCATTCTCTGGCCTGGGGGATTATACCTCCTTTACCATGAATTTTATAAAAAACCTGGACAAGGTTCTGTGTGTGGTGGGTGTGATGTTTGGAAATTTCAGTTGAATTTAATAATACAGATTTCATCAAGTTGATATCTTGCTAAAACTGTAATTATAAAAACAGTGTCCCCAAACAGGAAAGAAACAACTATTCTCAGCCTAGATTATTTTCTAGGCAGGGAAAAGTTTGAAGAGATTTTCCTTGGAGAAGTAGTCCTGTTTTCAGACAAATGGTTGGTCTTATTTTCCCCAAAATGAACAAAGGAAATTAAAGTAAGAAAAAAAAAAGTAGGAAGATAACAGATCACTGACAGAGTCAGAGGAGTAACTACAGTAATGCATGAATAAATCTAAATAGAGGATCTATGTGCTATTTTGAAAGTTACAAAGTACCTGCATCAACCCCCATGCATAGGGATATGTAGTTCTTGCATGACTGTTTTCACAATCACCACTGCTTAAAATATCTAGACTTTCTTTGAGAAGTTCAATCACTAACACTCTTCAAGGAAGATGTTCCCATTGTTCTTGATGGAAATAGCAGCATTTCTCACCTCTGTGACAGGCTTCTCATGCACTTAGGGAGTCACTTTTTCCCCACTTCCTACACTAACATGTGCCCTTCACATCTCATACCAAATAGGATCCCAGTTCCATCCCCACACTTGTTTTCACCCTCTCAGTTACCTGGTTTATTGGGTTTGCATGGCAAGGTGTTAGCAAAGAGCTAACAAAACCTTGCCATGCAGACACTCTCACAGTGTCTTCTGTGAGAAGCTGCTGAAAGTTTCCCCCATGTCCAACAAAGCCAAGGCCAGATGACTCCATGATGGACATGTTGTTAAATCTGGATGGAGGGAAGGTGTTTTAAGGTTTGGTTTTTATTTTCTCATTATCCTGCTCTAATTCTGATTGGTAATAAACTAATTTCCCCATGTCGAATCTGTTTTGCCCATGGCAGTAACTGATCTCATCCTGTCCTTAACTCATGAACCTTTCATTGCATTTTCTGTTCCCTGTCCAGCAGAGGAGGGGAAAGATAGAGCAGCTTTGGTGGACACCTGCTCTCCACTCAGGGTCAGCCCACCACATCTTCTGATATTCCATCACTGTCTTGCTGTGTGTCATTCCAGTGGTGTGTCAACACACTTCCCTCAACCATAAAACTAGACAAAGCACAGGTAACAAGAAAAGGGAGTTAACAGGAAGGTATGGGATGATATACAGCAAAGCACAGATAGCTTCTGAGTACTCAAGCAACACTAGCTGTGACTCCCTTCCACCCTCTTCTCAGCAGGGGAAGGTTAGTCAGTCTGTCAGAGCCTGTGTTAATGATTCCTAATTCCCACCCCCTGCAGCTCATTTAGGAATTCACACAGCTTGCAGGATATGAAGCATCATATGCCTTGTGCAGTGAACAAGGACAGTTAATTTCATAAATCAGAGGGAAGTTTTGAAGCTTGTCAAATGTCTACTATTCCTGAAACAGAAGTATTTTGAAAATCTAATGGATAACTTAAACAAAACAAAACAAGACAAAACAATAAAAACAAAAAACCCCACCAACAATAACAAAAAGCCAACCACAACACATTTAAAACAGAGGCATTTGTTTTGTAAGGGACAGCAGAAAGAATATAAAAGCCTTGATTCTCAGGGGGCGTATAACACTCTTGAGGTGTTACCATGTAAAATGAACAGAAAGCCAGTGAAGTTTGTCTTCACTCTAAATTATAACCAACACCTAGCCCTGGAGGTCTTCATTCAGCCTAAATTCCACATAAGCCTTGGTACAACTTTGTTGGCTCTGGGCTTTCAGAGGCAGCCAGCCAATGGGAAATACCAGGCTTGGAGATTTAAGTGGAATTCAGGCTGGGGAAAAGTTGGCTGAAGCATGATTTTCACAGATTTGTTTTTCCTTGATATTAAGATAACTTTTAAAATGTATCTGCTTGGACTGTAAAGTAGTTTTTCTCAAGTTTTCTCTGTGAGAAACCCAAAACTATTTTAATTCCTTTTAATTTATTAAAAAAGTCAGGCAACACCAGTTATAATGATGACAAAGCCATATGATATATTCAAGTGTGTTTTGAAAAGATACCTTCAAGTAACAGGAAAGAAGGGCTAATATTTTTTTAATTTCCTTTCTAGTAACATTTCAGTGTGTAATAGAAGCTGCACAGGGATTTTTATGAATTTACAACTGGACTGCTGATAAACCCTGGCCTACAACAAAAAAATAATAGTCATTTGAAATGTACACAACAAGGAGATGTCTTGACTCTGGGAGTGTACTGAATGCTCAGTTTCAACTTGTCCAGTGTATTGTAATTTTGAACACTTAAAAAAAATTTCTCTCTCCATTACCACCCTAATTCCACTCCCACTGCAATTTAATGGCAAGCACAAATGTGAATATGCATGTGACATCTCAACTGAAAATTTAGTGAAGACAAAAACCAAAAAATGTTGAGAATGCTTTCTGCAACCATTAAATTGTTCAGAAGGTGGGAAAAAATTAAGAAAAACCTCATGATCCAAATTTGTTTCTGTAAAATCATTTTTCTTTAGGGGACTCCGTATAAGGTAACAACAACTAGAAAAACCTAGATTTGTTCAGACTCCAAATAATCTTGGTTTTTTTAGACAATTGAAAATTTTGGGGTTGATCCAAAACAACTTTTTATCTTTGGTCATGGATCAGTAAAAAAAAAAATTATTATTTTTGTCTATATATCATCCTGCTGTGTTCTCAGGATGATGGGATAGCAGGGCCAGTTCACCACAAATTCTAATGAGTACAAAAGATACTGATTAAAAATAGTAAAATATGATTAATCTAGCAATATATCTAAAATG
This sequence comes from Turdus rufiventris, assembly GCA_013186435.1. NCBI lineage: Eukaryota > Metazoa > Chordata > Aves > Passeriformes > Turdidae > Turdus > Turdus rufiventris. Next base: position 169,134 of record PYHW01010455.1, read on the forward strand.
CAAGGATCCTGATGAAATTAGAACTTGATCTTGGAGCAGTCTGAGAACACTGAACAGTGCCTGAGGACTGAAATTTCTAAAATAATTTTAAAATCTTTCAGGCTGTTTTCTCAGTTAGAAAAGCTTGTTTGAGAAGAGGCTGATGTAGAGAGAAAAACAATAAAGGTCACATTTCTCTGAAGCTTTACACAGTGTACTTAACAATAGCTGGGTCTCTGAGGATGTCAGTCTTTCATCTCAAGACATCAAACCAGCACAGTAAAAGTGAAAATGGAGAAAATGGTTTACCCAGAATTGGAATTATTAGAGAAACCAAAAGGGATAATTTCATGTTAGTAATTTTCTGTCTACTGTAATTACCCATATTTAAACAGTTGGTAAAATATTTATAAACAGTGATGTGGTACTCAGAGTAACACTCTTTTCTGAGGAATCTGTAGAAGGGTGGATGTCCACAGCAAGTCCGGGCAAAGCTTGCTTGGCTGATGTGTCACTACAAGCCACTAAGATAAAAAACAGATGCTGAAGCTCCGGTATGGGCTACTGAGTCTCCTAGGAGACTTGGTCATGCTTTGGTAGGAACATGCTCTAATTCCAATGGAACATCATATAAACCTTTTTTAATTTTTATTTTTTCATAAAAACTATAACCCTAAATACTGATGAATGAAGCACATAAGGGAGACCACATATGAACAACTGAAGGAGTTCAGCATTGTGAGAAAATTTAAAATCTCTGTGTCACTGCTGTGTGAATCTCAGTATGGATCATGGATGACTCTGGACTTCACACCAGACTATTTTTAATCCATGTTATGGCCATCTTCCTGCATTTTGCTTGATTTAGAAAAATTTTTGGGGTCAATCACTTTTCCACAGCAGATATCACAATCTTTATAGTATATGGTACAATAAGAGGCAGGTGAACAGGAAAGTGGGGAGCAAAATTGTGCCAAGGCAACTCATTTTACTGTATTTACTGTCCATGATTGAACACTTCCTTCTCAGCAGGCATTCCTAGCAATATTTTTTGCAAATGACTCACAATCAATCTCAAATGGATGCTTGAAGTACTACTACACTGTGGATTGAAGGATTATTCCTCCAATAGGATTTGAGAGGAATTGTTTATCTAATGCATTCTATCACTAGAGGATGATAATAGAGAGGGAAGGTCAATACCAGGGGCTGTTTGGACACCAGTGAGCCACTCAGAGCACTTCAAAAAGAAGCCCAAAGCTGTAAGAGAAGTGTTAGTCAAGTGTTCCGTAAGAGCAAATTAATGTTAATGCTTGGTATAACACAGAGGTGAAAAATCCCTGAGATTGAAAAAAAAAAAATTGAAAAAAAATCTTTTTTCTTTTAAGTATGAGAAAGTTTTGTAGCTGCAGAGACCAGTCTCCCTGGGCTGCAAGGCAGCATCACACACATCTCAGCCTATCCGTATACAGAATTTCTCGAGTATTTGCCATATTTCCCTCAATATTCCATTGAGGACTATGAAATGCTTCCTCTTTTCTGGAGAGTTTTTCAGTAAGATCAATTACTGGAATAGTCGTATTTCAGTGTGACTTCAAACACTCATTTTTAATGTGAAATAGCAAACTTGCTGATGAATAATTCTTCCTTCCAAAGAGGCCTAATTATTTAGCCTCCCCATTCTCTTTGATGGATGCATATTCCTTTTATTGGCTACCGTGACAATGAAGAAATTCATGATGGGATGTAATAAAAACTTTCTGTTCCCTCAGGTATACAACTTTTCTCTAAGTTTTCTCTGAAGTAGCTGAAGCAGCAGCAGAAGCCTGCTGAACTATGTAAGTCAGTCGTAGAAGTACTGTATTAGTAAGTGCAACTTAATTGTATTCTGGGGAAATGTCTGCTAAATTGATGTGGAATTCTCTATCCTTCTCAAGAACACTTTTAAACCACCTGTGTTGATCACCTCAGTATTGTGTGAGGTTCAAAAAGGCCAAGTGCTAGGTCCTGGACTTGGGTCACAACAATCCAAGCCAGTGCAAGCTGGGGTGAGAATGGCCGGAAAACTGTGGTGGAAAAGGCCCTGAGAGTTCTAGTCAAGAGTGGATGAGCATGAGCCAGCGTGTGCCCAGGTGGCCAAGAGGACAAATGGCATCCTGGCCTGGATAGGTCATTGTGTGACCATCAAGATGAGATCAAGCTGTTGCTGTTGTGTGTCTTGGTTAAAAACAGTTGAGCAAGGCTGGGATGATTCTTCCCATTCACGATGAGCACCATTTTCAGAGGCTGAGCCAGATCCAGCTTTTCTTTAAGCAAAATATTTTGGCATATGTAGAAGTATTGTAGAAATGAGGCTATCTATTGTATTGCAATGCAGTACACAGAGTTTCCCTTCTCCCACAGAGTACCAAGATATCTTTCATGATAAAATACATCAATGTCTTCCTCAGGCCAAGTCAGTGGAAAATGAGTAAATGAGTCCTGGCACTTTCAAATATTCAGCGAAGCAAATAAAAACAAAACCAAACCAAAACAAAAGAAATAACATCTTGTTAAAGAAAAGTAACAACTTTTCAGTTTTTGTAGTTCTGGTGCTCCATATCAGGTAATTTAAGATTTTTTCCCTCCAGGACTTTATCCCCTGATACTCTACTAATCAAATCCCTGAAGAGTTCAAAGTCTGCTCTCCTGAAGTCCAGGGCAGTCATCTTGCTGTGTGCCCTCCTCACTGTCCTAAGGATCTCCATGATTTCACAGTCACTGTAGCCCAGACTGCCCTTTAGCCTCACATTCCCCACCCTTGTTGGTGAGAATAAGATCCAGCACAGCATGAGGGAATAAGATCTATCACAGCACCTCTCCTTGTTGGCTCCACTGTCACTGGGAGGAGGAAGTTATCATAGATGCATTCCAGGAACCTCGTGGATTGCCTGTGCCCTGCTGGGTTGTCCCTCCACAAGATATTGAGGTGGTGGAAGTCCCCCATGAGGAAGCAGGGTTTGTGAATATGAGGCTGCTTCTATCTGTCCATAGAGGGGCTCATCCACTCAGTCTTCCTGGCTTCTAGCCCCCACTATAATGTCACCTGTCCCTGTCCTCCTTTTAATCCTGACCCATAAGCTTTTGGTTGATCTGACCTGGAAGATCCTGGCAAGCACGATGTCTGAACCCTTTAAAATTATTGGCATCACAGATTTAAGCCCTTCCAGTTTTATTACTGTCCTTTCTATTTCTGAGGAGGACATGTCATGTTTCATGTCTGGGAAATGTTCTGCTGAGATTTTAAACCCTAATCCAACCATCTCAGCATGTCAAGATGAGGCAATAACTTTCTTAGCTTTAGTTTTCACGTTTGAAACAGGCTAATAGATGAGGCTTTTTGGTCCAGTACAGCTGCAAGAAATAGAGTTTCTTTTTACCGAAATCTTCTTGTTTTCAGTATAACTCAAAGCACTTAGCAGAACATCCCCTGTTTGTGCAGTGCAACACCACATGAATGTGAGTACAGCAGCCCACTATGATAATTATGGTTAGTTCAGCCCCATAAATGTCTGGATTTTGCTCAGTCCTGAATGCACTAAATTCTAAAGCACATTCAGAGCTCTAAAGCAGCTGAATCTCCCGGTTTGCAAGTAGTCCTTTTGCTTGTTTGTGTTCTGGAGCCACAAATTTCACTTATCAAAGGGTGACACAGGGTGGAATAACAGATGCTGGCTCATACCTAAAGAGTCTTCCAAGCAAAGGAATACATGGAAAAATTAATCTACTTCCCCCTGTCCCTTTACATGCCAAGAGACTGTTGCCAGCCTAGAAATTAAAATTATCCTTTTTTATCAATCTTTTATCTGTTTTCTCTGCTTAACCCTTCATACATATGTTTTAAATGATGCACCACTACACAGCAAGTTTCAAAGGGAATTTTCCTGAAGGGCTGTATCTGTTATGGGAGTTTAAAGAAATTAATGGTTTTGCTTATTTCAACTACCCTTTAACTTATAACTTGACATTCATGGGAGAAGTTAATTCAGAGTGATTTATATTATTTCACTAAGAAATCTTGTTTTTCAAATGGAAAATTTTCAGTTGACAGGTAGTTTTTTGAATATCTTTTTCTGAGAAAAATCTGGTTTGTTCCAATTTTTTTAATACAACACTTTTATTTTCTCTTTCAAATTACTTTTACTCTTGAATGTGTGATTTACTATGCAACAATAGAAATCAAATTTCAAAAGATGAGGTAAAATTAATGTTTTGGATACTATAAAAATAAACGCAATCAATTATGCAGACTGGAGGCAGAACTTAATCTGCTAGGATTACACTCTTTTCACAAATTTTGCTTGCTCTCTGTGTGCTGAGAAAATCTGTCTTCTCACCTCAGCTTACTTGGGGAAGAACTCATATGAACAAAACCACAAAGAACATCTCAATAACTGCAATTCTCAAATTGCAGTTTGTACTGCAAGAAATGCTATTTTTGATGCACTAAAAATGCCATCTGCTTCCTACTGTGCTGCTTTAGTTTCTCAATGTTTCATAACGCAGTCAGTTTCTAATATGCTGACAGGTTACAAGCTAAGGCCAATATACAGTAATGTTTATTAAGTGTGTCTTTGCCATTAGATCAAGTTCTAATGCTGTGCTTAAGGCATCCATCTTCTCTTTATAGCTTGCAATGAGATACGCATTTTCCTACAGTCTCCACTAGATTCTTATAACAAAGGCTCTTTGAAGTGCTCTCTGGATCTACAGAAGCCTGGTTTTCCCTCCACGATAATAGATGTCTGCAGTATGCTTGACGTATTCTGCACCCACAACACAATGCCAGGTTTTTGCCTTTCACTCCTCTTTCATGAGCTAGCTGTAAAACTGGATTCCCCACGAGATGAAAACTGGCTTAAGTGTGTCACATGCTCCTGTGTGGACAGCTCTGCCCATTGTCATCCCTCAACAAAACACCTTCCAGGAGGAAGATACAGTCTATGTGGCATTCTTTATTTTCTTTAGATGGCACATAAGAAGGAAGTTGTATAAAGAACTGTAAAGAAAAAATTCTGGGTTTAGAAGAAATATCCCTAAAACCAGAAGGAGTGCGTAGTATTCCCCAATCCTAGTTTCTTCAGGAAGTTTATTTATACATTTCTTAAGATGCATACTCTAATATATTGTAGCAATGTTAGATAAATTAAAATTGTTTTGTGTTCAAGCTAAATAAACAAAAAATACAACCATAAATTCTACAACACATTTAACTTCTAAAAGCAGCAAATTTCATCTGATTATTTTGGGTTAACGAGAACACTAGATAGCTAAGTCCTTTCCTCTTCCAAAATTTCAGTAGTTCTTGCTTCTTTCTAAACCATGTAACAGCAGAGAGAGAGAGTTTGATAGAGAAATGTCAGATCTCCCTTGGATTCCCTGGAGGGACAGGTGCCTGCAGTAGGCACTCTGAAAACAGCTCAGTTCTCCTTTCTTCTACTTCCCTCGTGCTACATCTGTGAGACTGACACACCAGCTCTTGAGGACTGTGGTGGGACAGCTGGAGAACATTGCCCTGGGCTGCTAATCACAACTCCTCAGGCAAAGATGGTTTACTGACCTAGTTTATGTTTGTACTGAAATAGACCAAACATGTTCCTACAAACATCTGTCACATCTCAGCTCTTGGGGCTGACACCTCCACCTGCAGGATAAGGAGAAATGACTGAGAGCTCTCCAGCATTGACACTGAATTGAGGTAAAAGCACCTGGAGGAATATCTGGCTGACTATTTGAATTTCACAAAGTGGTGAAAAAATAGATTCTTGGGTCAGCAGTGAAGCCCAGTGGCGGAGACACCTTTGTTCCTTAACATCAGCAGTGCTCAGGGCTGGAGTCTGCAGTTTTGTACCCTTTCACCTAAGGTGTCACAACAGTGGTTTTCCAAAATCCCTGTGGCACTTCCACCTTGTTTCTCCCTTGCTTAAGTTCAGGTGCTGTTGCCCTCACAACCTTGTGCGTGCCAAACCCTGATGTTGCTGTTCTCTTGGCTTCTCATGGGAAGTGACTGCTGCTAGCATAAGAAACACCTGGCTTCACTTCTTGCTTTGCAGATTTCAGTTTACACAAGAGAAACAAGGAAAGCAGCACAGTGGATAATAGCCAGTCATATATTTGAAAAGTACTATCCAGGGCTACATGGATGTGCAACATCTGTGCCCAATTAGCATGCTCCAGCCAGGGCTAATAGTTTCACAGGCAGAAAAAGGGAGTAGGAAGCTTGAGCCATCCCTGATGGAAAGTATTATGATTCTGGGGTAAAAGCATCGTGAAAATGTCATTATTCTTTTCCTCATCACTCCTCTTTGCTGTTGCTTTGTGCTGCACTGAAGAGAGCCCTCACTCAAGGACACTCATTCTGGGCATCCTTCACTGTTCCTCCTCCCTGGCCACTGGAGAGTTCCCCCTGTCCTGTTCCCTTTCCTCTTCCTTTTCTGACGGCCTTTCATGTTCCCTTCTCTTCCTCTTTTTCCCCAAACGCAACTTCCAACATTGCAGTGGAGGTGTGGCATGTGCCCAGCACCCTGCTCACATACCTTCATGCATGTGGACCTGTCTCACCTCCCTGTGTGTACAAAATGTCCATGCTATCAATCATGGGCATGGGAACATGATACCAGTTTGGATCAGCTGAGAGTCTGTAAGCTACAGGACACTATGATCTACAAGTGTTAGAACGAGAATATGGAAGATCTTACTGTCACACACCATGATCTAGAAGTGTTACAATGAGAATATGGAAGATTTTACTGTCGCACACCACGCTGATTTCCAGTCTGTAAATCAAAGCCATCCTGTGAGCACCAAATTCACTTAATGTATTAAAATATTCAGGTACACTACATTTTTAAACTGCATTTTAAAAAATTTTGATTAAAATACTTCTGTTATGTCATATTTTTTTGCCACACTTTTGGCTATATCTCTTTTGCCAATTCTAAATATTCCCTCTCTAGGTGCTTTTAAAAACAAATGAAATTATTAACTTCTAGCATTTTAAGGGTACAAAATCTTATATTATGAAACCCTTTCCATTTGGGGTTTGATGTGAGCCCTGATCAAAAACTATTTTAAAATGTAAAGTTTCTGTGACTCAAGTTTCATTGAGTTCAGAAAACTCGCAACTGTTTTAAGATAGGAAGTATGGGAAGCAGCATCAAGAAGTAATGATGCTTTCAACACAAACATTTTTCTGGGTTTTGTACAGCTTTGACTGCATTTCACTCTTGAATGAAGTATCTGTACAATCCTGTTCCAGCTGCAGTGTGCACTGCAATGGAACATTGCTAATTCTGTGTTTGCTTCAGATTTTTTACTAGTTAGTCATTATGTCAAGATATAGCATGACCAAATTTCTAAAAGCAGATCCTTTAGCTTCTCTCACATTTTTGTTGCAACTTCCTTTCCCATACCAGTCTTTATCGCAGATCACCACAGGATCAAACTTGTTATTTGGGATATCTATGAAGCTAGACTTCATTTCCATCATAATTTTCTTTTTCTTTCCTCCAGATGATGAATGAAGACATTAGTAATGGGGATAGGCAGGTTCCTAATCCTGGTACTTGGGAATTTTATCATTTTTTGCATTGAGCTAAAAATCTTTAGAAAGAGAAGTATTGAAGAACTGAAATAATCTTAACATCTTAAATTTGAAAATTAAAATTTGTAATGATTCTTTACCATCTTTCTCTCTGTATTTTACTGATTGTTTCCACCTCTATCTAGCAGAATCCTAGTTCAGAAAAATAATTTCCATTTAATGATTCATAGACATTTTATACACTAGCAATTACAAAACGATTTCTACCTCCATTCTTAACTCTTCTGTTGCTAGTTTGATGCTGGAAAGGTGGGAAACACGTCAGTGAAGTTCTAGAAAAATGTCTTCAATTCTTTTTATTGGGATCTTACTTCAGTAATAGGCTCTTTCTGATCCTTTGAAACATATATCTTAAAAAATAAAATGGTGGACAGAAAGAAGGCTCTCATTTGCTCTTTTCATTTTGTACCTCTTTTGTTGTTTTGTTTTTTTTTTTCTCTAGGAAAACTTGCAACACTTAACAGACCCATTATATTACTACAGTGGACAGCATGACATATTTCCTTTATCTTAACAAATCCAGAGGTATAGTTTTGCTGCTCCTGGCAGGAAATTGTCTGAGGTAATTGATGTTTTGCAGAAAGTCTGGAAGAAATCTTCTTTGGCAGTTCCAAAGTGAGTCATGTATTCTGTACCATTTCTCCCCTTGCTTCATCTTTTTACATTCTAAAAGAGCATTTCTGAGTGATCATAAATATATTGTAAATTAGTAAAGATGCCATTTACAACAATAAATCAGGAATCTGCACTGAATCTTTTAGGTTTGAGCTTTGTTTCCTCATTATCTGTTTCACACTGACGTGTTTCTTCCAACCTCAGCAAGTTACAGAGCCAGGGAAAGGTGAGCTGTGTCCCATGTCTGTACCTATCTAAGGGTACATCCACAAAGGCATTTGGGACATGCTCCAAATCCCTAGCTATAATGAGAGCATGGACCCTCAGTTCACTGGTGACATCTTCTTGTAGATGCCTATCTCAAACTGAAGTTGCTTTCACAGATCACTTTTATGGTGCTATGGGGCATCAAGCACCTGACAATGGTGGTAAAAAAAAATCAATTAAATTGCTTTATTGTTTCATCAGGCTTCTTTCTTGCTCATGTCCTGTTTTATACTGAGGGTTTAACTTCTGGTAACTAGGAACCACTTTATTTTTGTAAATGAAAAGTACTGGCACAAAGTCCTTGGCTAGAGTTCCTAATAATACAATATAATTGTATTATTGTGATAATAATGCAATTATACTATCTACTTTCCTGGGCTGTTACAAAGTGTAATAAAGTAGTGCCCTTCAGTCAACTGAAAATTATCACTAGGAGAGAGGCTTTGGTGCATGCATGAATCCAAAGCTTGTGTTGTTCTCATGCTTTTTTATGCACGGTCATGAATTTTTCAGCAAATTATACAGTAACAGAAATTACAGCAGACATTGCTAACTGTAAGTGAATAATGGAAAATGTTTTCAGAAAATATTTCTAATCCCATTTTATGGAGGAGTAGAGTGAAGCAAATATTTAAGATCTGTTTCCCCATTTATGTTCAGTATTTGTCCATCTACTGATGAGCACTTAATTGACAAAAGTCATATTGAGTGCAGAGCCTCAAATAATCACAGAAGCAAAACAGCACAAAGTTGTTTTTTTTTCACCAAAAAAGGAAGAAATTAGTGCCTTCATGTGTCCCTCTTTAAATCCCTCAACTCTCAGTGTCCACACGTGCAAATACATCTCCCTGTAAAAACCTGAGCAACAGCCCAGGAAATTGATTTGTTTGCACCACAAATCTCTCAGATGGAGGAAAGGGATGGAAATTGCTGAAACAAAGCAAGAAGACGGACTCAGAAAATATGGTAATAGAGTTAATAAAGTTCAAAGTCAAAGTGTAATTCTTTAAACGTCTGGCAAAAGAGAACATTGTATTAAATGCAGCATGCAAATGAAAAGTCTTTTAGATTCCTATGATCCATCCCACTGGCACAATAGTGATTTCTTAGATTGAATTTTAGTACTGATATTTATAGCCAGAAAATGCAGTTCTGAACTAGGAATTAAGATTTGGTGATTCTAAAATCTTGAAGAATCTCCAAAGAAGTTGATTTTACATATCTCAAGACATAGAGTTTTGTTCTGAAATTACTATACTTCGGCCTATACAATGTTTTCAAATTTCAGTAAATTTAAAGCAAAGCATAAAAATCATAGCTAAAGAATTTAAATGCTGGAAAATTGAACATATTGATATTTAATTACATCTTATAATTCTTAGTGACAAAAAATTCTTGGAATATTTAGTGTGAATTTCCCTTCACTTTCCATTGTTACAGGTTTTATTGTCTTTTCATTCTGTTGATGTAAGAACCTTCACTCTTACAAATTAATATAGGCAGCAATGGAATTTAAATAGAAAAAAAAATTTTACTCCCCCATGGGGAAGCACAGTTCAAACATGTTAGAAGTCAGTTTCCCAAATATCAAAAATTCTTACTGCTCTGAGTGAGTTCCAAATTTCTTTTTATATTGTGCGTGAAATTTGAGAATCAAGTCCATGTATGACTTTCCAGGAATGATTTAAATAGCTTTATCTAACTTGCATAGAGAACTTAAGAAAAGTTCTTAAAGAAATGTTCTTTCTTTTTCACAGACAGTGTGACTCCCACTATCTAGAAAGATGCATTAATCTCTCCTTACTACAACTGACAATCACTATTCACTTGTTTAAATTATTTAGCTTGTGGAACACAAGACCCAACACAGTTCTAGTTAAAGTTGTGAATAAAAAAAAAAAAAACAAAACAAAAAACAACACTGCAACTAACTTCCAAACACAGACTTCTGCATGGAATTATTATAATTTGGGACTTTCGTCACACCTCTAACCTTATATCCTTTTCCCTTTTTTAGTGTATGAGTTGTGCATCAGAAAGAGAATCCTGAAATTCTGCATCTGTAATAAGTTTTCAAATTTTAGGTTCCCCCTCTTTCAACTTCTCAGGAAAACAAGAAAAAAATCCTATAAAACCAAATTATTCTCACATTTTGTTATGGCCAGTTTAGTGCTCTTATTTTATTTTAAAATTGTGTTATAGAAGAAACAAAGAGATTAGAACGCCTAAAACTAACAGCCTTCTGATCCAATTTTTTTGTGCCCCAAAATAGTGGCTGAGATTAGATTTTTCAATTTCAGTTATAAACTCTCTAAAATATGCACCTTTAGGGAGCTCAGGTTCTGGTGCAGTCTGACCTCTAGGAAGAATGGAATTTTTGGGCATTGGTTCAAGGTGGACTTCACTCCAGTGTTTAATCCTTTGTAAATGCCGTGTTTTGTGTCATACACTCCACTGCTATATTAGCCCTTAGATGCAACAAGGGGACTTCATTTCCCTCAGATGTGTCACCATGAAAACAGAGTCTGTTGTTTAAAATTGGAATTAGGGAAGGATGATGCCAAGACTAAAACAAGATTAGAGATTATTAATCAGTGCTTTTTATAGCTCCTTTTCATGATGCTTTCAGGAACCAATGGGGAATGATCTCCAGGTGTCAGAACTAACAGCAATAATGTGCTCTGACAGTAAGAAAATAATAAAAAAGTCGCTTGGGGCACTGCAATGCCATACAGGGCAGAAATGTTTGAACAGGGTTATCTCACATTAGTGTGAGCAGCAGACATGCAGATACATGAATGGTGCTGAGTAAGTGAAGGCTGGTGAACTTGGTCTGAAAATCTGCTTCCAAGTGTGGTTATGTTCAACTTGCATGTTTCACAACACACAGACACAGCCTGAACTGCCTCAGAGCGTTTATCCCAGAAATTGGAATGAGTTGGTTCATCCTTTTTTTTCTATTTGTTTATTAGTTAATATGATACTATCTTTACTCAAATGTGATTTTTTTTCATTACTAGAACTCACGTATAGCTATGAAGAGAAAGTCAGATGATCAGCAAGTAGAATGCATCTTTAATCCACTGAACTATCCGGAATAAAAAATTTGCCCCAAACCTTTCATTTTGTTTAATCTTTATAGAGCTTGGCAGGACATCTCCCTGGACATGAGCCACAGTGTCATCTCCAGACATCTATCAAGGTCTTTTCTGGGGTCTGTAAAACATGAAAATATTAATTCAACATTTTTAAATTCAAAGGTGCTAATAAGAAAAACTGTTAAGTGAAATGGAGTTTGCCTTTCTGTCCTTTATTTTTAAGTTGCACCTTTCTGAGCATGCTGCACCCACTAGGCCAAGTGAATCATATAATTACGATTAGTGTTCCCAATAGCCCTGTCAGAAATGAAGGTTTATGTAGACAGTCTGTGATAACCATTTATGATTTTCCTCTAGCTCACTTAGCTGTGAATTTTTATAGGCAGTATTTAAATAAGTGTTCCACTTGACAGAACTAACTGTCTAAAAAAAACCCCAAAACACAGAGGAAGCTCAGAGGGATTTATTATAAAGAAAATTTTAACCATTTTACCACAAACATCAGTTTTTTATATTCTTGTACAGCATTTTGTCTTTAATCAAGATCAGGTGGTATAAACTGGAATGTAGACAGGACTGGATAGGTAATCTGAGGCAATTATACAATGATACATACCTAATAACCATATTAATAAAATAAAGTATTAGCAATCAATGTTTCCCTACCTCTGTGGAGTTAGGGTTTGTCTCTTCCCCTTTTCCTGTTTCCTTTAGTTCTAAAGGCTTCCAAGGGAGAGATTTTCTCTCTGCATCTATAAAATAATAGCACAGTCAAGCACAATTTCAGTTCCCTTTGGGATGTTTCTGTGTTGGCTAGGAATATTTGTATTGATTTTTTGGGTTTTTTGCCATTATATTATTTTTATAAAGTTAAGATTTTTATGCAGTTTTCTTTTAGGGGTCTGTAAATGTTACAGCTAAAGTTTTAACACTGTTCTTTTTTTTTCCATTTTATTTGTATTGAAGAAAAATATTTTCTAATATTTTGTTTCCATCATGACTTTTAAGGGCAGAAAAGAGATATTTATTTCATTTAACCAAATAAAGTAAATTGAAGTTTAAAATTAAGATATTGGAATTCCTCTAGTACAATACACAAAAAAGATAGTAATTGGAAAAAATATATTTCTTCTCATCATTAATATCTTTCTAAGAAAACCATCTTTTTCCTTCAACAAATGCTCAGCCATCTTTAACAGATATATCAGTGAATTTTCTTTTTTCTTAGTTTGAAAAATTCTGATTTTTTTTTCTTTTCATTAGAAGCAGATTTTAAAAAACCTAATTTCATGTGACAAAATATTTCAGAAAATCTTTAGGTGCTAATCAAAACATTCCTGTTTTGATTTTGTTCTCCTAAGACATTTTGAAGCGAAAAATCAAAACATTTCTTTAAAAACACCAAAATGGGACTTTTCAGAAGGCTGCCATTGTTGGTTTTGATTCTCAAAGTAGCTTCCCCAACTTGCAGGCACAAACTCAGCTGAACTGGTGCACAATGGTGCCCACAGGAGGGAGCAGCGAGTGCAACGATCGTTTTCATCATCTTCCACCCCCAGCTTCATTCACATCCAGCAGGATATTTTCTAAGAACAGATTTAACTTTAAAATCATGTGCAATTCGCTCTGAGGCAAGTATTTAAGCGTGTGCTTACCCTGCTCTGACCTCAGGAATGCATGAATAGGGGCTTCAGCGCTTTGCTGAGTAGGGATACGCTTTAATTCCTCAGTAGCATGTTGTAGGCTGAGGCCTCAAGCTTTTAATTAGGGATGCACAGATATGAAAAGAAAGAGCATCAGCCATCATCAAAGGCTTAGGTTTCTTATTCCACTGCTAACACATGAAAAAACATGCGTTAGGAAGATCTGTATCAGGTTAACTACTTCAATGGCGAGATGATACTGATGTAGTGCTATCTATCTTCATCAGTTGCAGAAGGCCTGAATTGATTTATAATATCATAATACACTGCATGGATTCTTTTACAAACGATCAGATCTCTGACAGGGATTGAAAAACTGGGTCAGTTCCAAAAGGGGAAAAAAAAAAAAGAGAAGGGAGAGAAAAAAAGAAACTAAAATAAAAAGAGAATAATGTTTAATAAAGGCTGTATGTTTAACAACAGGTATTTTCCAGGAAAATTCTTATGATCAGCTTAGCCATAGGGGTTTTTTTAGGGGTTTTTAAGGTTTGTTTTCTTGGGTTTTTTTGTTGTTTGGTTTATTTTATTGTTATTATTATTTTTAGTGAAAGGCTTTGCTTATCCAAAAGGAGAAAATATTTCTTTGGGAAAAAAAAGGAACATGAATCCATCAAGTAGGACATTATGATAGTGTTACTTCATGCTGGCCATTTTACAAAGCCCTTCTCTAAAAATCCAGTCCTGGTCACTTAAACAAGTAGGATGGTGAGTTAGATGGACCCTTACAGTCAGTTTCATATCTTTTGAATAAGTCATAGAGGAGACATCTGACATGTTTCATTAACAAGCCTGTTCCTTAACCATTTTTTCATTTTTAAACCTTTTATTTATTTATTTTTTTAAATTAAAACCTGTATTTTCCTAATGTACATGTAAAAACAGGCTGCAACTGTTTGGTGAAGGCTCTCCCAAGGTGTCCTTGCACCTCATCCTGCACCACCAGTGAGCCCCACCCAGCTGGTGTGGTTCAACTAACCTGTAAAGTTGATGCTGAAGGGCTTCTGTACAGACTGGTACTCATGTAACCACCAAGGTAAATCTAGAGAGACCAGAGAGAGACTACAGAGATAAATGAAAACACCACCAGGTACTACTGGGGGGGAGGAGTTCTCATCTTTATGCATTGTTTAGAACTCAATTCACTCTGCTCCTTTTTAATTTCAGTTCCTTTCCATTCAATTTTTGCAGGTGCACACTATGCCACAAATATACCTACAGATTAAAGACCTCGCTGCACTGAACCCTACAGTCTCACTCCCAGCTTCTAAACAGAGCTGGCCAGAACCAGATGATTCAGAGGAGGCTTTAAACAACTTTTACAAAATGTAATAAGCTGGTTCACATTTATAGCACACTCTATTAATACTTCATTGTTTTAAACTGACTAACAAGATTTAGGATAAATTTTTGTTCTGGTTGTTCTTATCCTCCAAGTATATCTCCAAACTATTTTTAAAACTTGTGAAATTCTTTGTGTCAACAGCTTACTTTGACAGTGACTGCATAGTCTGTACCCTTGAGAAAAATATATTAATTCTAAATTTACCTTAGATAGTATTTATTTCATTATCATGCCTCTATTCTTATATGTTCATCTGTTTTCAGTGTCTGATTCTTTCCATCAGCAATGACCATGAAGCTGTGAGAACATCTGTATAAGAACACAGAGCAGATTAGGCCAGTAGCTGCCTCTGGTAATAGCACAGAAGGGTATGAGAGATTTCTCCAGCATTTACAAGCCTGCAGAAATCTTCTTCTCGTGGCATCCTCTTTTCTCTTTTGTTTTGGGTTTTGGTTTGATGTCTGGTTTTCCAGACATGCCATCATGCTAGCTCCATTTAAATCTCCTTAGTTCTTGTATTGGAAAAGACAGTAAATAATGATTCCCTTTTGGCCTGTTCCTTGACTCTCATTGCTTTATAGACTTCTGGTGAGTCTCCCTCAGTGCCAATTAAAGGCTTGTGCTGACCTGTAAGGAAGAAGCCATCATGCCCAGCCAGCTAAACACACCCTCCTGGACCATTCAAGCTCCGACCCAGGTGGCACAGGGCCACCTGGAAATCAGGAAAAAAACAGATATATTAACATGTGCCTTCTTTGTGCCAGCTGCCTGTGCCAAGGTTCAGGATATATTTATTTCTCCAAAGCACTGTGCCCTGCATTCAAAGCTAAATGAAATATCTTTCACTGAAGGCATAACCCAAAAGCAATTTCTCTGAGAAAAGGACAAGCCCTACCATCAGCATTCATGTCATTATTGGTGATGATTTTTTTTTTCCTAGAGAAAGTGAAAAATTCTATTTCTCTGGGCATTTTTTAAACCCCAAAATGCCTCCAATAAACGGAGATGTTTAGGGAAGCTCAACAAATGTCATTGTCATGCTTTAAATATGCAGAAAACCTCACAACCACCAGGAAAGAAAAAGTAAGGTTTTTGTTTTCATATCTGGACAATATAATCCAATGAACAACTCTGCTGGACAAGAGCTAAATTGTTCCCCTGACTGACAGACCAGTCAGCTCTGGGTTACCCCGTGTCTCCTTTTCCTGTCATAGTGTGGCATGCCCTCTTCAAAAGACAATCCTTTTCTTCACACATTTCTTATACTTTATTTGAGTAACTTTTAAAGTTTGCACATGTGATGGGTTTGGCAAGTGGATTGGTGAACCTGAAAGGCTGACTGACACTTAGTTCCAATATTTAATCTTTTTCCTCTTCTACTGCATAGTAAAAATTGGATACTGAGGCCAGTATAACCACGGGGAAGAAAATGCACAGAATGAGAATCCCTATTTTGGGTGGGGCTGAGCAAATGTTCTCTTTTTTTCAATTAAAAGATAAATTCTATATAAATTTTATTTTGTTAAAAAATAAAATTACATGTATGATTTAATGTCAATCATTTTCTTCTTCCTTTATTTTTAAAAAGGCATTTCAGTCTTTTTAAGTCAAAAATATTGGTTTGATACCAAAGAATTGGCAGATTTTCTCAAAAGTGTGTTGAAAGTAGCACTCTCATGTTTCCATGACAAAATATATCACTTAATATTAGATACTTTAAAATGTCAAAATTAAATGATTCAGCATTTTGATTCCCTTTCCTCTTTATTTCTAAGTTGGAATTATTATGATTACATTCATTTCCACCTACTCTTACTCAAAGCCTTCTTACTGTTAAATTTTCTGTTCCCCAAATGCTTCCTGATTGCAGTGGGTAGAATGAGTTGTTGCAGCCTAGCCATCAGTCTCTGCTTTGCACTTGGAAGTCCTGGGACTCAGAAGGACTCCAACTGCAAATCCATCACACCAGCAGGGCAGTTTTAGTGCCCTACTGCATGGGACATCCAAACATCAGAAAACACAAGGATCTCTCTGAGCTCAGTAATTTTTCTCAGCTTCAGTTCCCACTGACACCAAAAATCTTCTGTTCTATCGCTGCTTTAGTGAATGAGCACTTTGTTTCTTCAGCTGAGAAATCCAATTTAAAACTCATCAGGGAATATTGTTATCCTGTAAACCCCATACAAGGGAGAAAGCAAGCATGAAAAAACTGCTCTGCCAGCGACCAAAGTAAGTGGGTTACTCTGCAAGTAATCCATTCACTGATCAATTTTAGTGGGAGATGTGGCTAAATCAGGACAGAAGGGTCTAAGCCACCACCATCTGCATAGTAACGTTACCGAAACAACTGCTTCGTAAGCTTTTTCCAGCAGCTGGACAAAACCCATACAAGTAATTTCTCAAGAGATTTGTTCCAGAAATACTGCTTTTAATAGGTACCATTCCAGTTACTACTTTCTGACCTTGCATATTTTGTGATCTCTGGCATATCCTATAACATAAAATAAATATTTTCCCCTCTAAAGTTGCTGTCTGGTTTAGATTTTGTGCTTTATTTGAAAAACTGTGCTGTAAGTGATTTTTCTGCCCTATTTTAATTTAACAACCTCTAGTTTGTTGGTGTATATCTTGTAATGCAACTCCATCCACTTTCTGTGGGTTCAGGTAAATTCCAGTTTTTGCCTATCTTTAATAAGGTCATTCAGATCTTTTGCATTCCATGGAAGCCTTATGCCATTCATTTAAAGGATTAATAAATCTTATGATTTCTCCTTTTCTTTTTCCTTTTTCCTTGATGACTTTTAAAATTACTGCTGTTTCAAGTCCCTCTATTTGTTGCAACAACTTTATCAGAACTCACCATTTTTTCCAGTAGCTAAGTGGCTTTACTTTTTGTTCAGCTCTTGCCCTGACTCTTGATGCTACAGAATCAAAATTCTCAAAGGAAATCTCCTTCAAATTTTCTTTTGAAGGGTTAAGAACTTTCCTCTTTCCTCCTTCTTTTTTTTTTTAATGCAAAGACATGGTACACCTCTGTTCTAGCTCTAGTTTCTTAAAGAAAACTATCAGCTTAAATTGATTTTTCTTTTTTTAATGTTCTCAATATTTTATGCTGTCATCTTGAAACACCTCATGGGTTTGACTGTCATCCTTATAGCAATATTTTTAGCAATATTTCTCAGTGGACTACTGTCCAGAGTAACCTCCCCTGCTTTTGAGCAGACTGGTGCATCCAAGCTATTATCCATCAGCTTTTGATATAAAATTTCAGCCAATCATATTGCCTTGCCTTGTTCTTTCTATCTTGGACTTTTCACCAAAAAAATTTCTACTTTGGTCATGGATACACCTCTTACTAAAATCCTTCCCCACCTGCCTCTTCTCTGCCGCATTAAACCAAATTTACATAGGTTTGACAAAGTCCTCACGACACACCTTTCCCTGTTTCATATTTAAAATCTGCCTCTATTTTGCTAACTTTCTGTGTCTCTAAGCGAGAAACTTTTTGCTTTCTTCATTCTGTTCCTCAAGTGCTATCATACTAAGGAACAGTTATCATATGTCTTCTTTGTCTTCCTTCCCATCCTCCTTAAGGGCTGATTACAATTCTTGACAGTGGTTATGCCTCTAGGACATGGATACCAGACTTGTACACATCCCACAATACTTTATTCCTTTTCACTTTTTATACAGTGTACTACAGATAGATATTATCTCTTTCAGTGTTGTTATGTCCCAAAAAGCCCCTTTAGGAGTTACCTAAAACGGGAAAAATATTATCTCAGTGCTGTTTATCTTTCCCCTTGTTGAATTTCCACTCCATGAGTAATTAATTACTAAACAAAACACAGTTCTTTTTTTTACTTAAGTGTTTATGTAAATTGTATTTTATGAAAAACTATGTATATAAACTCACATACACTCAGAAATTATGTAAAATATTGTGTGGATTGGTGTGCCAGGAAGAGGCAAGCTCATGAGCTTGCACATAGCATGTATTGGTTCATAACCTGTGGATCATTAAGACAAGCAGATGTAATTCAGCTGGATATGATACTATTTTTATGAAAGCTGTGTCAAACAATAACTGGTTTAGATGAGAGGAATTAAGAGGTGAGACATTTTCCTAATTAAATCAGCAATCAGGAATATGAGGTTGAAGAATTTACAGTGAACTGAAATGCCATTGGAGGAATTAGCATTGTGCTCTTGCAGCCAACAAGCCCAACAGCACCATTGGCTACATTACACTGAATTATAGATTGGTTTGAGTTGGAGAGAACCTTAAAGATCATCAATTTCAAATCCTCCTGCTTTGAGAAGAGATACCACCCACCAGACCAGGCTGCACAGTACCCCATCCAACCTGTCCTTGAACACTTCCAGGGATGGGTCATCCACAGCTTCTCTGAGCAACCTCTTCCAGGACCTCATCGCTCAGTTGTTTGGGTAAAGAATTTCTTAATAACATCTAATCTAAATGTCTCCTCTTTCAGTTTAAAATCATTCCACCTTGTCCTATCATTGTCCCTCTGTGTAAAAAAAGTCACTCTCACTCTTTCACTCTTTCTCATAATTAAGTACTAGAAGGTTTCAATGAGGTGTCATTGGAGTCTTTTCTCCATGCCAAACAGTCACAACTCTCTCAGTCTCTCTACACAGAAAAGGTTCTCCAGCCCTTTGATCATCTTTTTGACCTCTTCTGACTTTTTGAGCTCGTTCAAACAGGTCCATGTTATTCTCATGTTGGGGAATCCAGAGCTAGATGCTAGAGCTAGACTCTGGTGAGGTCTTCTGAAGGCAGAGCAGACAGGGAAAAAGAATTATCTCCCTCAACCTCCTGGCTGCTAAGATTGTCACAGCCAATAGGTCAAGGGGAATAATTATTCTCATACTTTTAGCATTTCTGAATTGATGTTTTGAGTATTGTGTCAATTAATTTTTTAGTTTTCTGGTATTACAGAAAAAAAAGTATAAATTAACAATTATAAATTTCACTAATATGCCCAGTGGAGCAAATCCCATGGGTAGAGCATGACACACTCAAGGAGAGGCTGAGGGATCTGGTCTTTTTCAGCCTGAAGAGGAGAAGGTTGGGTGGATACCTAACTGCCAAATTCAGCTGCCTCATGGAGGAGTTATAAGATAGCCAGACTCTTCCAGGACATGGCCAGAGAAAAAAGGAAGAGGCAGGAATCCAAAGCTGAAGCATGGGAAATATCAGCTAGGAATAAAGATAATACAAGTACAATGAAATTTGTCAAACATTGGAACAGATTGTCCAGAGAGGCTGTGGGATCTCCATTTGGGGATTTCCAGAGCTCAGCTGGGAAAGCTGGAAAGCATTCAAATAGAAAATCAAAACCAAAGCTAATTACAGCTTTGTATTGTTTGATTTATCAAATACAATAGCTAGTTACTTACACCTGGTAGTTTAGCACAAAAAAAAAATTAATTTGCTTTTACCTTCTCTCTCTCTCTATCTCATAATAAGGGAGTGAATTCATGTTGATCACAGTGGCATCTCAATACTCCAGGGCTGGTGATATTAAACACACCTACTGTACCCACACTGTGATCAGGAGGCCCAAGGAGTAGCAGGGTGCCTCTCCACAAAACTGTGGGGGGAAGGAATTTTTCAGACTTGATGATGCTGAGTCATCCCTCAGGGCAGGCTCTCTATCCTTGCCTCACAGCAGCATGATGGGGAAAATACCTGCATCACAAGGGACTCCTCAGAAAATAACAATCGTCTTTTATTTTTCACAGTATAAGGAACTTGTGAATCTTGGCCCATAAAGGGGCCTCTTTTGTGATGCAGCAGTAAAAATGACAATAAAAAGAAGATTGCTCTGCATCAAAAAGAAAAGAACATTTGTTGAATAAGCTGCTATACCAACATAAATAATGATGTCATGATCTAACTCTTTGTCTCTCTGCTCTTTTTTAAATTACCTTTGTCTAGTTTCCTTCTAAGGCATAGAAAAAGGGTTTGTGTTTTTCCTTCTCTCTCTGTATCCCTTTAACCTGTAGTTCTCATTCTTTTTTTAATCTTGTTTAGATTTGTTTTATAATTTCAGGTGTCACTAAACTCCAGTGTAAATTCCATGTGTTTCATGGAAAGAGAAGGCAGGATTCTGGGCTCTGCAGGGAATCAAGCCTTAAGAGAGCTGTGTCCTCTTTCATTTATTTTCCACTGTATTTAGTAGCTTTCCTGGACTAAAAGTGATGGAACAGGAAAGATGTCAGTTGCTATCAGCTCATCAAAAAGATGTCAGTGTTGGAAACATAAAACAGTTCCACCTTTTGGGATTCTGTGCAAAGCTGCACATATGCATGTGCACATATAGGCTTTGATACTTTCAGGCAAAGTAGGCAGCTTTGAAAATTGAAAATGCATTAAATCTAAAGTACTCCTTTTGCTTCTCAAAACAGAAAGAGAGAAATGCAAGGGGCAATCACCCTGCCCTTGCCATGGCAGCACCATGTTCTTCCCTTTCCTGAGAATGTTTTGTAGTCACATTCTTGAAAGTGGGATAAACTTTTCTGAAAACAGCTTTTTAGTCCTGTGGCAAAATTTTGTCCCTGACCTGATCTGAGTAGCTGTCATATGTACCAAACAACATACACTCACTATAAGAGACTTTTCTTTCTGTGAGCCAAAGATAAATGATCCTTACATCCGCTAGCCTAGAAACAAAGGACCCTATCCCTTCACTTCATAGTACCAGAACAATAATCACCTGACACCACATAATGAACAAAATCTACAAAATGTCTCTTGTTGCAGACAGTCATAGCACTCAGAAAAATTATTCCTTCTAGCTAAAAAGTTAGTAATTCCCATCTGTTTTTTCCATTAAGTATTAGCAAAGAAATGTGAGAGTCCCATACATTTTCTTCTCTCATTTCCACACTCAGGTCCCATGAAAAATTGGATAATGTCTGCAGCAAACACCCAGCGCCCCCTCGCCCCCTCCCCCCTCTCAGTTTTGTATGATTTCTTGATCTATGGAAATTAATTGCAAAATGTCTTGACTTCTTCCTGCAAGGAAGCACAAGTCTAACTTCCTTCACATCAGAAAAAAATGTAATGCTTGAAAACAAATGGTAAGGTTTGAACTGTATGACTTTGACCAATTATTCAGACTGATTCTTTCCTTAACAATAATTGTATAAAGTTATAATAAATTCTTTGGCTTCCTTTTTTTTTCCTTGAGTTTTACTCTGACTTGAAATAGAGCAGAATCTCAGTGTGAAGCTGATATCATTCTGGCTTGACACCATGTAACTCAAATGATTGTAGGAGAGCAACATCTGGTAAATACGGGCTTGACAACACGCTCAAGTCCAAAGTGTTGATTAAGGTATCAAAACTAAAACAAAACAAAACAAAAAACCAACAAAACCTTTTACTCTGCTAGGCTATTATTTATGCTCCCTTCTTTTTGACTTGAATCTCAGAAATATTAAATGCTTTAGAAATTTTGAATAAAATTTCAGTACATTTACCCTATCATTATAAGCATTTAATCTGTCGCTAACTGGAAAAACTGCTTTGTTTTGTTTTGTTGTTGTGTTTTTTTTTTTTTTTTAATTTCAGATAAGTATGGATTTAAATCTTCACATATAAAAGAAAGGATTTAATTAAGACCCCAAATCTTTCAAGTGATAAGCATGGGTACAATACTTTATATTACAATTCTGTGTTCAGCCATGCCACAGATGGGACTAATTTGAAGTTTTAAAAGGTACATGATCCTGGCTGTCTTTATGCTTTGCTTTATGTTCTTTTTGAGTATTTTTGGGGAAAAGGTAGACGACAGGATTAACTTTCAGGAGACTGAGGATTAGATACCTCCATGAGAATAAATCTTGATTTGCAGGCAAGACAAGATGTAATATTTTGTAAATGAAAAATATCTAGATAGAGAATTATATTCATAGAGAGTGCTGACTTGTTGAGAGCTGGGAGACCCCAACTACTACCTTGGAGGGTCAATTTACTGTAGTGCTATACAATATTTGCTATCTTGAGGCAATAAGTTTCTTCCAGTCCAGGAAGACCCCTACATCAGGTAAGTGCCTTTGTCTGGGCAGGGTGGAGCACTGTCTGGGAGCTGGCATTGGAACAAGCAGGTCAGTCAAGTGCTTTAGCTTCCCAGAAAATAAGGATACAAAGGACTTTACTCATTTGGGGCAGGGTGGTAAGAAAGGCTGACAAATAGCCTGCAGTAATGCAAGAGAAGGCGCAGACAACCTCCTGCCCAGAGGTGAAGTCAAGACAGCCTGAGTCAGGAAAGCTCTCATGTTGCCTTTTGGTCCATGAATATAAAGTTACCAGGTAGTCTGCATGACTGTTCCCTCATGAGTGCTGTCAACCTGCAATTAATGCCAGGTGTTCTAATTCATCGTCCAGAAAAACTCTGAGTGACCAGCTTTCCTCTAGCAATGGAATAAACAGCCTGTTCCCTCCTGAGGCACCTACATGGGGGACTGATGCCTGCCACTCACTGGCTCAAATATGTTGTCCATGAGCACAAGGCTCAGTCCATTTTTCTGCAGTGCAGAGGCACTGAAGTAGAACATGCTGGCATCCGTCCTGGCACAGATATTTACCACCTAAACTATGCCCTGTAAGCATGTCCTTTGGAAACAGCCCAAAGGAAACCTGCTGAAGTCTCTGATAAAGGAATATATAGACAGATATATTTTTAAGATTGGTGGGGTGCAGGTGCAGAGAGCTATAAGACACCTATTAGAGAATTTTTGCTCTACCCAGTCTATTTTTAATTTGTCAAAAATATCTCCAGGTGGCCAAGCTCAAATTTAGGAATGCAACACACAAGCCCATTTTAAACTGCTTATGGATACACCAGACAGAAAACAAGCCTTAACAGCAGTCATAGACCAGAGGTCACCTAGATTCATTGTGAGGAGTGAGATGGAGAGGGGCATGCAGAAGTGATCCAGGGTTCTCCTGTGCAGACAGGAAATTTTTTGTGCTTCTTGTGACCCCAACAACTTTACTGCAAGCAACAGGGCACAGGCTCACAACCTTCGGTTCTCATTGTGAGGAGCAATCTAAGGAACACAGGGGAAAAGGCATATGAGTTCAAATACAAGTTATATTGAAGTCAGTGGCAAAACTCTCTAAGAGAGCAACTGAATGGAAATGGAGAATGGACAAAAGGCACATGGAGAGAGCAAACAAAGCAAGGGAAAAATATGTGTTGGTAAGAAAAGAGAAACACTCTTGAGAGAACACAAAGCAAAAATCCAAGGTGAGTTTTTTTATATAGATAATATAGAAGAATAGAGGCAAAAAAATAAACTTTTATTAATGTCCTTTTGGTTAGTTGATCCAGACAGCACACAAAGACATGAAGCGGAGTAAATAGAGGAATAATATAATTACATTTCTACCAAGGGAGTAAACAAGGGAGTATTCTTCTATACGGAAGAAAAAGCATGGGTGCTCAATTTCGGTGAAGCAAGTTTTGTTAGAACTGACACTTAGGTAAAAGTGAAAGAGGATCATGAAAGGAAGAGGCAAGTGAGCGAAATTGGAAGGCATTCAAAGTAAAATTCATGTTTGCCTCGGGGAATGTTGTGTATGTGCATGCTACCTATCCAGTAAATAAAGGAAAAGGTGTGCCAATGTGAATGAAAAATGCTCTGTACAAAGTAATCAAGGTTACAAAGGGACCAAATCTCTCACCAAATGCGAGAGATAAAATGGGGATTATGGAAGGGAGAGATGAGAAAGTGTAGAGAAAAGAGTAACACGTGAGCAGACAATAGAAGCGATAGAAATGTGTTAGGGCAGGAAGGTCATCCAAGGAGATTACAGAGGAGGATATTGTAAATGTAAGATATTATTAACTAAAAAATAGATATGGCCGTGACACAAAGTTAATTCCCTGCCTCAGTTTTCACAAAGTAAAAATAAAGGACAAATGTTAAAACCAGACATGAGATTTCCCCAGGGAGGAAAAAAAAGTATTAGAAATAATACAGGAAATCTCGTTCATGCCAGAACAGGTAATCAAAAATAATGGTCAAAACCATATACACCAAGAATATATATAGAAAAAAAAATCCCCCTCAAACTACCTTTATTCAAGCATACTTTACAACTTTCTTTATAAGCAAGGAAAAAAAAAGGAAAAAGAGTTTAGAGGAGAGAATAAAAATTTCAACTCACAGCTCTCTTTTAAAACATATTGATGACAAGCTAAAAGCTGTATTTAAAATACCCAGCCCACCAATTCTTCCCTATTCTGATAAAACAAATGTTTTTGGAAAAGAACAGAATAAAACCATCCCTCAAAGTCTGTACACTTCACTCTTTTATAATCCCCATACTCATTAAGGACATGATCTGCTACCACTGGAGCCAATGGAATCATGTAGTGGTGATTTCACTTGCATTGAGTCATGCCCCAGCTAACAGAACAATTTGCATGCCCATACTGGAGAAATGCTATGGGCCTTCACAGCCCTGTATGCTGACAATGTCCCTGGCAGCAGTTCATGCATGCTATCATTTCTTCATGTCTCAGACTTTCCAGGTGGAAAATGGGACATGTGATTGGTGCTGAAGAGTTTGAGATCAATTCATGACAAATTCTGGATTTTAGGCATTTGGAGACTGCCCAAAAATCTTCTCCTTGGGACATATAGAAGAAGAAATTTCTGCTATGTGCCTCTGTATTTCTCTGTTTTGGCTGCCCACCCACCCACAGGGCAGAAGAACCAGTGGCCACCAGGCTCCTGCACTTTTCCAGTTACTCATGCTCCCTTGCATGAACCAAATTGCAGGGCAACAGGAGAAAAAAGTGCTTATTCTGTCTCCAGGCTGCTCCCTAAATTCCTGCTTTGCTGCCAAACAAGAGTAATGACATGCTGCCAGTTCCTCAGGGAAGATTGCAACCACTCTGTTTTCAAGCAATGAAGATATCTAAGACTCCTCAACGTAGTAGTCTTAGAAGAATCAGCCTTGAGGAGTTATCTATATGACACTTCAACTGAGGTCAATCGTTCTAGAGCTACAAGAGATTTTTTTTCCCCTTCTAAAAATATTCACCAGCAGTAGGGACTCTTCTAACAAATCTACAGCTGGTTCCGGCTCCAAGTGGTTCTGGAATTAATTCAGACATTTTCTTCACATCTACATGCATGTAGAGCTGCTCAAAACCCCACTCAGTCTGGCCTTGAACACCTCCAGGGATGGGCCCCCCACAACTTCTCTGGGCAACCTATTCCAGTGCCTCACCACCTTCACGATGAAGAATTTTTTCCTACTGTCTGATTGAAACCAGCCCTCTTTCAGTTTAAAGTCATTCCCCCTTGTCCTTTTACATGCTCCTTTTCACATGCCCATGTGAAAATTCCCTATCCAGCTCTCTTGTAGCCCCCTTTAGGAAGGGTGCTATCAGCTATCTCGGCTGAACAATCCAAATTCTCTCAGCCTGTCTTTGTCAGTGAGATGTTTCAGACTTCTGATTATCTTGGTGACCCTCCTCTGGAGTCACTCCAACAGATCCATGTTTTCCTTGTTAGGGGCCCCAGACATGGACTCTTTAGAGAGTATTTTTAAATGCCAGTAACTAACTTAGTCACACAGTACTCTCTTCTCTCTCAGCTTCCTGGTGCCAGGCATAACATGGCAGAAGCACAGGATACAATTTTTGCTCAGTTTTATCTTGAGCATAAATGGTGTCTCATATCTTGCCAGAAACGAGAACATATATGTGAAAATGAAAATATACATGGACATGGACAAGGAAAGCAGCAGGAATAATACCTTGTTAAGAATACTAGCTTCAAATTTTTACTGAATCCAGAGGAATTGTTGTCTTCTGTCTTACAAGTATCAACAAGCGTGCTCTGATCCATCTAAGAATTTAACCAGTGTGGTTTCTGTGGATATTTTCAGAGGTGTGAATCCCAGACAATGGATTCCCATCAGCTCTACTGAAATTAGACTGATTTACACCAGATGAGAAAGATTAAGCAGCAAAGCAGGAAACAAGAAGCAGAATCCAGACAGCCTTGAATCACATTCCCACACATATCTTCAAGGCCTTTAACCTTCCCAAGTGGTCAGTTACACTGATTAGACCTTCTGGTGTATTTATTTAATCAAGTATCCTATTTGAGACTATATTAAAGGCTCTACTGAGTCAGAAGAGAAATTCAACTTCAGGATAAGAAGGAGCTGTACAAATAAACAAGGTTTCAGTTCAAGAAGAGCAGTCAGAAGAAAATGGTTTTCCATAAAAAAGTGATCCTTTCAGTTTTGCAAACAGACAAACATCCAAGATTTTGCAGCAGAGGTTTCTCTGCAAGAACCTTTTGAAACAAACTGAAGATACACCTACAAGTACTCACTACATTAAAACACTAGAAGGCAGAAAAAGAGTATTTGAGCTGCATTCAAAAGACAAATGAAAAAGATACAAGAAATTGATAGAATAAAGGGCCACAGTATAGGAAAATATTATGGAACATGCTATCCTGCTTGGGAGGAGTCCAGATCAGCACCTGAGCAGCTGCATGTTCTGGACAATCCCTTAATGATTAATGGAAGGAAGAGGGGAGGCCAGTTACCATTATTTCTGCCCAGTGCTATGAATGCAAAGCATAAATCAGGTTTTCATCATCTTTGTTAAAGAGCCTCTGTGGAAAACACAAAGTAACTCTCAGGTGGAAGGCAACAAGGGCACTGTAGAAACTCACCTTCAGTAAGCAGGCACAGTGTTCTGCTGGGTCTTCATGAAGAATTAATTATAAACAAAAAGATATATTCATCTGGCAGTGAACAAGAAGCTGAGGAAAATTTTGGAAAGTATTGCTGAAATATTGGAGGAAGTGAATGAGGCCATTCATCAGTTCAGGAAGTCAGCATTTGCACTGGCGAAAAACAAGCTATTTTGGAATCTCCAGTGTAAGGGTCCATTCCTGACATTCAGGGCTTCTCTTGTTTTTTACAGAAGAAGACATTTCTATGATGTGTTTCTCTGATCTGTTCCAGTTGTCTACACTAGGATTAGTCTAATTGTACCTACAAATGCCCATTTCTCTCCTTTGACCATGAAGTGGATTGGCAGTAAAACAAGCTGAGCTATAGATGACCCTGCAAATGTCTCAATCCCATCCTTCATCTATTATTGCAATGACCTGAATATGTTCTCCAGTCCCTTATTTTCTTCACTAGACTCTCAGTCCACAAGGACTTTGGGAAAAACATGGATTATATAGCATATTCTATATTATATTAGGGATTGAATTTAGAAAATATTTAAAGTCCCTTTCAACCCAAACTATTCTAAAATTCTAAGGGATTTTTTCTACAACTAAATGGAATATCTTAGCTATACATTTTACTGACTGAAAACTGGAATAGGAAAAAAAGGAAATACCAAGTTTATTTTAAGTTTATCAAACAGTTCAGCTAAAGTGAGTGAAACAAAATACAAATTCTTAAAAAAGAAAGCCTGTTTTAATTTAAAGTTTTAGAGAAGTTTTCTCTTCCCAAGTTTACATTGCATTTTTGAGATAGTAAAAAAAAATTTAAAAAAAATACAACAACTAAATGAGCTAAATATTTTTAAAACTAAGTATTTAATCTGAAATAACATATTTTTAAACTTTTTTAATTTAGACACAATTATTATTTTAATGTTACCAATCCCAGGAACAAATGAAAAATTGAGGTGACTATTTAATATATTGAAGTTTCAGATAAGCAGCATCATAATGCAATTCTTTCGGTAGCTTAGACTAACACAAATTTGTAAAACAAAATTCACATGGTAGTGTTGTTCTGATCCAGTATTCCATCTGGAGACGTTCATCACCTGTTTGACTGGTGTTTTATGTAACAGCACAGCAACCCTCACGTTGTCTTCATACATATTTGTAAATATGTGCAATATATTTTTAGTACATACATATATTTCATAATGTTTGAGGAGCCAAAAATGGTCATAGTGGAACTAGGCTACTGAAAGCACAACACAATGCTTGTGTTTAGAAGCTGCCTAAACTAATAGTAAAAATAAATAAATAAATAAATCAATCCTTCATTTCTTCTCATAAATTCTGGTTTTCTGACTACAAAGGTGAGCTACTGTATATATCTAAAAATCTGCTTGGTTAAGCCATACAAATATGACAGGCGAGAATATGTCTAAGAATCACTTAACACTTTGGGTTTTAGTGAGTGATCTTCTCAGATGTTGTATAATTGTACATTCTATCAGCGTCAGAAACTTTTGTCCTGGTGGGATTTAGATGATGCAAATAGAAGGTGGACACAGGAAAGAATCTGTGTGCACTAACAGATGTCAGTTATGGTCATGAATCTCTTTCAGGTAAAATTAACCCCTAAGAGGTGAAAAAAAGAGCACCTTTCTCATGCAATTTTTTTTTAGAAGAACAGAACAGAATAATTGGAAGGCAGACCAAGCAAAGCTACGCAGCTGGCTATGCAGCCAAAAGATTAAGTTTAAATGAGAAAAAGGGCACAATTTGTCTTCTGATTTCCAAGCTTGTAGGGTTTGCTTGGTTCACATTGTCAGGCTTTTCTAGACACCTGTGACCAAAGAAATTTAATTTTCTTAAATAAAAAAGAAAACTGAGAATCGTATTTAATCACATCATTTTGCAAGCTAGATATGGAACACATAATCCTTTCCTTCTAAGAATTTTCATAGGCTTTCAGGGAATGGTCCTGATTCCTAATGCAATCTCCTGTAGTTTTTGACTGTAGTATTGACTGCTATTGAGTGAGATCACCTTACATTGATCCCAAATCTCGCCTTCAAAGCAAACTTTTTTGTTTAATCTGCCTCACCAATTTTCTGACTGATCATTTCTAGTTTGATGTCATGTTCTTTAACTGCTCACATTCTTTCTCTTCAGGATGGATTATTCATCATTTGGACGCACTCCAAAATGCATAGACACTTTTAAAAGACTGGTGATAGTTCATGCCATTGAAAGTAGCCATCTCTGGGAAACATACTTTCCTTTCCTGACCCTGCCTCCTGCTCTCCTGCAGAAAACGCTTTCAGCTTTCAGTCTTTTCCCTGAATATGGTCTTCATTCTTCATCAAATTACCCATTCATTGCTCCCCACAAGCATGTGGTCCCACGTTGGTCTGGAAGACATAGAGGGTTATTGAATTACATGGTTATTTGTGACCTGTAAAATTGATACCAAGTTTATTATAGTGCAGCTGACTTGGTTTCAGATTTCAGACGTTATTAATCATAAAAGAAAAGAGTGTAACAGCAGGAGCAGGTCTGGTGGAGGAGACATCAGACTGAGATTTGTCCTATATATAGGCTGAAAAACAGTTATGACTATACATATTTTAAGCAGAAATCCTAACTTGTGAGATGTCTAATTCATTACATTTGCTTTTCAGATATCTAAACACATAAGGTGACTTATGGCCTCAGAAGTTTACCATTGTTTTTAACTGGGGAAAAAATAAAAATAAAAAACAAAGCTCAAGACAGAAAGAAAAGCAAAAATCCCTGTTCAGGACTTCTTCATTTTCACTAATTGTTGAAATAGTTTTACAAAATGAAAATTTATGAAATACTGAAGGACAGATTCTGATAAAAGTTACCATGGGGTAAACTGGAATTTTTCCCATGATGGGAGCACACCTATGTAAATGAAAACAGAATCAGAGTTTTGTGCTATAAATTACCTGGAGATGGTTTTTATCCTGTTGGAAGTCATTAGTAAAAATCTAACATTTGATCAGGAAAAAGCCCAGACACACATAAAGTGGGAGCCATGGTCAGTTTGTCTTCCAATGCATTTACAGAAGTTGTTAGCAAAAACTACCCAAAACTAAAATTTATACTACAATAAGAAGTGCTTTTTCTTGTAAGTGAATATACATTCTTGTGACTTCTGGGAAAATCATCAGGTAGGAAGTGTTTAAAGAGCTGTGGCTCACACTAGAGCCCCATCAATGCTTTAGTGTGGGGGAACAGCTGTGTTTTTAGGGGCTATATGACCATTTTGGTTGTGGGCAGCTGACTCTAGGTGACCTGTTTGAGCAGGAGAGCTGGTTAACATGACCTCTAGACATCTTTGGTGCTGAGGTGCATTAGTGAAACTCCTTGCTGCATAATGGCATTGAGGCCAGAAGTCAGGGAAAGACTCACAAAAACTTACTGGGTAACCCCAGATATCAGTTATTATGGTATTGAAGATGAAGATTTTGAAGAGAGGCAGCATGTTATGCTTCAAAGGCACAAGCTTACAGAAAGCAAGAAAAATGCTCCCCGTTGGCAGATACCTTTAAAGCTGCATTCTTGACCCATGGGTTGAATTATGCAGTACATTCCAGGATCTTTGCACAGAAAAAATACAGGATGCTCATTACCAAGCTGCTATGCCTTTATTTAGTCAGAGTCACCATAAGGGGCTCCTTCATACTCTCGATGGGGGCTAGTGACCTACCACAAAAATAGTTTGGTTCATTAAATTTATGGTTACTTTCAGATTTGGGATAAGTTTTAGCAAAGGTAGAAGTCAGAGTTTTACAGAGCATTTGAACAGTTTATTGAAGAGACCTAAGCTCTGCAGCCTACCTGCAAACAATAACATTAAGGAAAATTTATGGGGTGAATCACTAAAAATTATTTGCCCAAGTCTCTTCAAGAGCTCAAAGACGATGTGTTGACACTACAAACACAGGCGTGAAGGAGAAAATAACACAACCATTTATACTGTGTTTCTTTACTCTGTCACATCCTCCAGTCTGCAGAAGCTTTTAGAAACTGTCAATTTATTTTAGGGATATGCAGGGATATTCAGCCCTGATAGCAAATAATTTTGCATAAAGCTTAAAATTCTAGTACATACAGTAAGGTTAATCCCCAGAGTACCTCTCCGCTTCGAACAGTGCTGCTTAGGAAAAGAAGTGATTGCACATGCAAGAGAAAATCAGAAATAAAACCCATCTACACTATTCCAAAAATGGAATACCAAGTGGGAAGGTAAATAATATGCAGCTTCAAAGTAAGTCTTGCAACACAAATCCTATAATCACGGTGAGAAAAAGGGATTATGTAAATATATTTGGTGATTAGAAAAATTACATATTCAAAATTATTTAATTTCATTATCCACTGAAAGGTAAGCGAACAAATACCTACTGTCCTGATTTTTTCCAATCTGCTTTTTTGTAATTTTTGACAATTATGTACAAGTCAGACAATATATGACCCATGTGACAAGCTAGATGTTGTTTAACAAATGTTTTTCATGTATGTGCCATGAATTATTTTAGAGCAGGAAAGACTGATGGTGTATGAATGACAATCAAGAAATCTCTTCACCCTCTTGCTCACAGAAAAACCATAATTTTTATGTCTCATCTCTGAGGTATGAAAGATGCGCTGAGTGCCCAGCCACAGGTCCCCTCAGTCAAACTGTGCTGCATCAGATGTGGAAATAGGGTACCAGGAAGGGACAGGTGAGAAAGAGAAGATAATGAAAGCTGAGGCGCACTAATAATGATGTTTGATGCATGCATAGTCAGACAGCCAAGGCCAGAAGGTAAAAGGGGCACCACTGGAACAGCCCTTTTTCCCAAGAAAAGGAAGGGAAAGCCTAAATATTAAAAGACACTCCATCAGCCTCTGGTGAAGCTACAGGGAGAGAAATAAAAAAGGCCTGATCACCTAGTGGGTCAGTGTGGGTAAGGTGCTTTTCTGTTAAGCACAGATTTAAAAACTGGAGAAGATAGGAGCAGTAGCAGTCTGGGTCAGAAAACTTTGCCCAGATGTGCATGGCTTGAGTGGTGACCCAGAGATGAGAATAACAACCTCCAATACTTGTATGAAAAATATATGGTATCCTAAGGTGAAGAAGAGTCCTCCCTGAGAAGACAGATGACAAAGAAAAACCCCACTTGAAATCTGTGCTGTGAGAGACTGTCTAAATTCACAAATATATTTTTTAAGAAGCAAAATAACTACTTTAAGGTCTGCTAGAGTGAGTCAGAGCAACTACAAAAGCAAGGCAAGGAATGTTGCAAGGCAGAGCTTGCAACAAAGAGGACAGCCTAAACCAGCAAGGAACTGTATGAGGCCAAGGGAGAGGAGGCTGCTGGGTCCTCGCTAAATGATGAGTTGTGCCTTTCCTCCCTGGAAAGGTTTAACAACCTCTAAGTGCAGCAGAAAAGCGTGTGGGAAGGAAATTATAAGCCTGAGATTATGTAACTTCTTGGGCTAGAGATTTGCAAGTGATGCCCTAAAATTTGAATCTGATCTCTGATGCTGCCAAATAAGTCACAACAAAGGTTAAATATGGGTGTCTGGACCACATACCCATGTCCAACTACGTCAAAGCACTAGTCTTTACTGAAAATGCCTTTACAACTGCTCCACATGGCAGGGAAGCATCCTTTTGCAGCAGCAGGAGCACCAAGAGACAGGCAAACTCAAGGAGCAGTCATTGTAGTGATGCCACAAGTTTTATCTTTCTTATTTTCCAGATTCTGTTCTGCCTTAGTGTGTAGTTCTGAACTTCATATAAAGTGTTAGTAGGTTCTCTTCACAGCTTAGACAGACAAACCAAACCTTTTCCAGCCTGAGAGCCAAGGATACCATTGAAGTTTCAGGGCCAAAAAGTATAAAGAGTAGGAAACTGAGGAAAGCAATCTAGGAGGATGGGACTTCATTACCTGAAGCTGTAATTGGACAATGTCTAAATGGACCAAAGCTTACAAAAATGTGAGAACTCATGACCAGTCATCCATCCTGGTGTAGCCATGGCTGGGCTCTTGTACTGCCCAAGGTGAATCCTTTGAAGGCCTTATAATAAATCCCTACTTTATTCCTTTAACACTGTCTAACCTCTGTTCCAGGTAGCCTCTTTAGGCATCAGTAATACAAGGAAATCAAAAAATACTGCCTTATCTTCAGAAAACACTTTGATCACTGGAAGGCCCTCCAACCCCAGCTAAAATACTCCAGTCACATAGACTAACAGTGTGGATATAGAATTTGTAGCAAGTGTGGCTGAGTTTTGCTTCAGCCATCTGTGGTATTTTACACTGCAGCTAATCCAGTGGCTCTTCAGGTCATTGCCCAAGAGACAGTCACCCTCTCCTCTCCTTTCTCCTTCTTCCATCCCATCAACTGAGCACAAGGAGATTTCATGGAAATCTTTTTTGGTTCATTTGTGTGTTAGTAGGTGAGTTGTTCACAGATCAGCTGGACCAGCTTCAGTTGCAGCTCTAACGGGAAACAGTAGAGGTGACAAGCTGTGGACCAAGAGCAGAAGGAAACACCACTTTGGAGTTCACTGCTAAATCATGTCAGCTTGAAACATTCATCAGGTTACAGACCACATCTCCCTAGTTACAATCTCTGCTCAGTAGGACACCATTAGTATGTTTTTTTCCTTCTATGTAAGAAGATGGGAAAAACACAACTCTGGAGCTGTGGACCACTGAGAAGTGAGGACAAAAGCAGGCAGCAAGTAGATAGCATAAGTAGCAAGTAGGTAACAGATAAGTGCCCTTCCTGAAGGCCTTTCAGTTTAGCAGAGCTTTTGTTTGACTTTTTGATGGGTTATCAGGAGAATTTTCTTTTTATTTTCCCTAAAGGATAGGATTTCTCATTTGTGAAGAAAAAAAAAAAAAAAAATAAAAATAAAAAAAAAAGCAAGGAATAAAGGAATAATTCTGAGTCAAGATGAAAAGATGAAAATTCCAACACAGCACAAGAAGTCTATTAGAAATAAATTAAAGAAACTATGAATTATTGCATCTCACTTGAGTTTAGTGTTGACAAATGGAATGTCTATCAACCAGACATTCTGAACCCTTTTGCATCACCTGAGAAAAAGAAGTCTGTCTAGAGGCTCTGTCAAGGTCGTAGATTTGTCTCGAGGGGAAAATCTTCCTCTTCACAGCATTGGCTGCCTCAGGTTTAGAAGTCTAAGTATCCGAGTCCAAATATTCTAGTTCAAGCACTCATTTTTGTAATCAGCCACTAAACACTTGCCATACATATTCTCAAACATAAAAAATCCCGACCTAGTACAAGAATAGTATTGATGACTATGTAAAATTAGAACAAAATGAATTAAGAGAAGAGAAATCAAGTTTCCTGCACCTCCAGTGCCATCGGGGGATAGTGCTGGAGTCAGTGTAATCTGATGCTCTGACACTTGCAAGAGTTTGTCTTTCTCACCAGACCCAACACAGCAGTTGTTTTCACAGGGTTGAGGTCACTTTGCCTAGTAGTATCCATCCAAAAAGCTGCTGCAATGATTATTCCATAATTTATTGCTTTCCCAGAGTACCAGTACATGAATCCCTTAACTGAGGCATCCTGCTGTCATTCGTCCATCTTTATTCCCAGTGCCCCAAATACTCTTTGCTGCTCTCCTGATTTTTAGCACTCATTCAGAATTGAAAATTTTGGAGAGAACTGTAGCATCAGACTTCAAAGGAACCACAGTATCCTTTGTCCTCTGACACTACTGTTGCTTAGGAGAAGCTCACCTGAAATACCTATAAACCAATTTCCTCTTCCAAAAATCTCTGTAATACCTTACTTTGCTGTGGTGTACATAAAATGTCAGTGGCATGCCACAGTATTTTTTTCTGAATAATTTACCATGTCCTGATCATGATGCCAAGTATCATTTCTGTACTTGGTGCTGTTTGCCATTTATGGGCACCTGCCCTTGTCTCATCCATAGCCTTTAAGACATGAGGATAAGGTCTGTGTATTCTTTGTCCTCACCTGCAACTTACCCTGGCCAATGGAGTGGAAACACATAATAAACACAAAATTTGAATCCCATTTCCTTCAAATAAAAATTTATAGGTCCTGATTCATCAGTCATGTGTCTTACACTAATAAAATATTGCACCATTATGTTGTGTGGAAAGTTGGCATTTTGAATAAACCTCCATCTGGAATTTCATTTTTATATATGGTCTACACTGATGCCTGAAGTTAATATTGTGCCTACATTTCCATTCCTAAAGGACATTACCACAAGCTTATAAATTTAACCTTTTAAAATGAAATAATGTGTTCTCAGACTGCTGTCAAATGGCTTTCAAAACCTAAATATAAACAGTTGTTACATTCGAGGATGAAAAATCTGTGTCTCATTGTTACAGATTTTTTTTGTAAATTTTATAAAATATTTCTGATGGCTTGGGAAGAGAAGACAGACTTGAAAATTGGACAGTGAAGCATAACTTCATGCCATGGCTTCATATAATTCTAAGCAAACCTGTTTTAATTTGACTATTTTGTAGAGTTTTAAAATGTCATATGCATTGCTCTTCATATTTAACCTGTGAAGGACTGGCCAAAACTCTGCTATCATAGAACATGTATGGAAATTGATTAAAACTTTCCAGTAAATTATAAATGCTTTTGCAGTACTGGTATTTTGAACAGAACAAGACATTAAAAGGAAGACCTTTTAAAGATACATAGTTATGTGGAAAATGAGTCTGAAATACCTACCTACATTATCTGTGCTTAAACAGCTATTTATATACAAACCCACAAAACTTTAAGAGCATGCACGTAAAACAAACAGATGTTATTTATAAAGCTGCCGAAATATGCATTAATGCAATTGGAATTAATTAAAGTGGAAAATAATATTTTTCTCAAAGAATAAAAGTTTCTCCTTCAAATGTCTTTATTGTCTTAAAGACTCTTACTTTATTTATCATTAAATAACTTGTAAAGCTTTTTTAACTACTTTGCATCATAACATATTTCATTCTTGTAGTATTTAATCATGCAATTTATACATTTCATATCTTGTAGCATTTTAAGGTCAGGAAGAATCAACAGTGTGATTTAATCTGAACACCAAATAATCCTTGATATGAAATTTCATCCAGTTGTTTCACACAGAATGCTACATTCACATAGGCGCTTGTTATGGCACAAAAAAGTTTTAAAATTGCATCAGGTACAGTCACCCAAAAGTCAATTTTTAACACTTGAAAAGTCTAACATACTGACAGCTAACTCAAAGGAATAGAAAACGACAAAGTAACAGAAGCCAAGCAATATGCTTCAGTTGGCAAGAACAAAAAAGTTGAAAATATTGAAAAGTTGATTGAGAGAGAGAGGAGACTATCAGTTCTATACTCCAGATTCCCACTGAGGTTTAGAGGCAATTCACAGAATCAAGACAAGTAAGGGATCACGGGCATGGCAGGTACCTAATGTAAAGTCCCCTCTTTGTATGAGGAATATAAATTGGTATAAGTCCTTCATTTCAATAGAGCCCCCTCATGTCTGTGCACCTCTGACCAACAAGCTATGAAACCATTCCCAGTCTGGCTTGCACTTTAGCTCACAAGCAAATGTATATCCTGCACAATGGTGTTGCATAACACACAGACAGACAACACATGCACACTTGAAAGAGCATTCCTGCACATACTATTGAAGCAAAGGCATTTCCAGCAAATTCAGTAAATTAAAGTAGCCCTAGTGCACATAAGTTTAGCTTTATTTTGACTAGGCCATGAGGGCAAACATTTTTCTTCTAAGAATGAACTTTAATACCCCGAAGAGGTGAAACTTTATTTATATATTTTAAATATTGCATTACATGGGCTTGCCCTCCCTGCATTAACAGCCTGAAGTATTAAGTCCTTCTAGAGTTTTAAGGCATGTTATTATAATAGAAGATACCCACCCTGAGATTTAATAACTCTCAGTCTAGATGTCAGAAGGAAAACAGTAACTCCTTGCTGTAGGCAGTTTTCCTACTCTTTATCCTTTAAAAGCCCTGGGTTTATTTGATGGCTAACACGACAATCATTGTTTGATTGTGCTGCAAGAAAAGTACCATAAATAAAGTTTTACATTCAGTAAAACATAAGAATCACCTTATAAACATCATTTGAATCCTAAGGAAGTTTCCTGTTTCTTGACATTACAGACAAAAAAATTACTGCATTGGGAATGCCCTTGAGATCACATAAAAAACTGGCAACTTCTGAAATGAAGTGTGAAATATTTTAAGAAAACAGATGTGTCTTTTTCTGATGCACTGGATGATACTGGAATATCATCAAGCTGTAGGTTGATAATTAGCTTAGCATAGAATTATAATATTTTAATAGATACATAAACAGGTGAGTTGAAGAGCAAAACACACATGCTGAGCAACAATCTGCCTCTACTCTGCAGATTTGTCTTCACTTCTCCTGAAAAAAGAAACCATACATGTGGTCTCTTTGATTCAGTGATTCCCAAGCCTCGTCTCTTCCATGTGCACAATTCATCCTCCTGCATGTTCACTTTGAAGCAGCTGTGCATGGAATTACTCATGTATTAAGAACCCCTGCTTCCAAATCATCCCTCTTCAAATAGTGACTTTGGTCTCATAGTTTTCTCACCTGCTCAGATTTCCATTCATACTTCACAAACTCCTCTTGGTTCTGTTTCTTGTATAAATCAAATATTCTCCAACTATTTTCCAGTATATACAGTTCCACAGAAAGACAATCCAATGGAAAGTGCTCTGCCCTACTCACAGGAGCAGTTTTTCACTCTGTCTTCCCATTTGATTCATGTTGTAGTAACTGCAGAATTTGCAGCCACCCAGAAATCGTGTTCAGTGGGCCTTCAATGCATTTTTTATTTGTCTAGATTGGATTTAAAGACTGCAAACAGGGAGAAACATTAGATTATGGCCAGTTGCAAGAGACCAAGTTAGTACTATCTCTGTAAATTTATGCCTCTTGAACTGAGGAGGTGTCATTGAGTATTCTCTAAATACTTAGTTTCTTTTAAAACACTCTTCAGTATTTCTCTGGATCAATGTGAGTAGTGATTCAAATTAAACTCTTCAACTTTGTAGTGCATTGAACTAGGAAGGCAGGTATAGATGAATATTAGGGTCAATTTTTCTCTCCCTATTTTCCACCTAAAATCATGCCCACACCTAACCTCTGCTAATCTACACTTTTCTGAACATCCCCCAAAAATATCACATCAGATATGGTCTGCTTACTTTAAAATTTGAACAGAAAAAATATTTTTGTGCATAAAGACCAAAGTCATGTTAAAAAAAATCCACCCCCTCAATACCAATATATTTTAGGGACAGCCTGAAGAAAAATATTATTTTTTTTCCTTGCACTCTACTGAGTTTGGAATCTCTCCCCCAGGCACTAAACAAGCTTTCTTTGAAAACCCTACAACCAGTCTCAACTTCCAAGTCAGCAGTTATTTTAATTATCTTCAAGTGTAGAACTGAATTAAAGCAACTGCTGTGCTGAGAGTCCCTGATGTGTGCTTCATCTGATTTCGAAGTGTTTGGCATCTCTAGACAACTTAAGGAGACTAAAATCTTTTCAAAATACATAAATAAATAGATAAATAGAGAAAATGCTCTAAAAATAAAGCTATTTAAGAATTAAATTAGACCTTGTTACAGCTCTCAAGAATAAAAATGCATTAATGAGACCAAATACCTTACAAAAGAGATGATGTACAGCCTGTTGCACTCTACAGCCATTTCTGCCACGGACAAGGTACTTTCCAGAATTCCAGGTTGCTCAAAGCCCCAATCAAACTGGCCTTGAACACTTCCAGGAATGGGGCATCTACAAGTTCTCTGGGCAACCTGTTTCTGTACCTCACCAGCCTCACAGGGAATAATTTCTTGCTGATATGGGTCTAAGCCTACCTTCTCTCAGTTTGCAGCCAGGCTATTTGAAGCCTGGATCCATATCTGAACCCAGCATTGCAGAGTTACAGGCAGGCTGTGTGCACAACACATTCAGTGCAGAACACTGGATCCTGGACATCTCTCTCTGTAAGGTGGGCATTGAGGTTTTTTCTGTCTAAAAATCTCAGTAGGACAAGGCCCTCCAGCATCCCTGAGCTCATGCTTCCTGCTGACACCAGCTCGTTTGGTAACACTCCTTGACTTGTCCATTACCCAGGTGAGAAAGAAAGGGCAGCATCTTCTGCAGATCACTAACACACAGCATAACCAGAGCCTTTTCCTCCATCCTTCTTGCCTCTGTCATCATTCCTCCCATGGCCTCTTGCACCGTGGGCCTCAGCCTGAGTGGGTTAACCAAAGTTTATTGAAAGTGTCTAAAACTGTTAAGAGACTCCCGAAACTTCAATTAATATTTATTCAGAAATTTTTCAAATGTGAATCACTTATGTAAAGCTCTGCAGCCCAGACACTCAATTCGGATGACTTACAATTACCTGAAAGCATTTAAGCAGAGAAAATCTTCCTCTTTTCAAGCTGTTTAAGATCAAAGAGTCAGACTTCACCCTTTATGGCTTGTCACTTTAAACCCCTGAAGTTATAATCAGAAGGCACCTCTTCTTGAGAGCTTCTATTATATCCAGACTACATAACCATGCCACAATGAAAATAGGGGTGGAAAGAAATATGCTTTTTTTTGCTATATTTCATCAGGTGCCTTTAGTTTCTTTCTAAGGGTATGAGTCAAGTTTCCCAAAAATCATCTCTCCTCCTCTCTCCAGTTTCATTTTCACAAGTTCAAATGGATATTTACTTTAAAGCTGTAAAACCAGCCTTAAAAACTCCATATTCCTTGGGTCATCAAATTGCAGAAATTAAAAACGGGGAATATCCAAAATCAAAAGTCTGTTTAATAGATCTCTATATTTTACTATGACCCTACAAAGCAGAGACCTCTCTTGTGCCTTCATCATAACAAACCAATCTGTGCCCTAAAGGGCAGTAATCTCTTGTAATCTCCTCCTCTCCATAAACATTTGAATACAGTTCTGGTTTTCCTCCTGCACAACAGCTCTTAGCTGAAAGCAACCTGCTCTGTGCAGCATGTAGAGCTGGCAGCACCTACTGCTAGGTTTGAATTTACTGCTCCCTTTTAAAGTAGAGAAAAATGCCTATTGCTGCTCTAACAAGCTGGGGACAGTAAGACAGCATGAGCCCTCATGGCAGATTTTGTAAAGCCCATTCAAAACCGATCGTGGACTTTGGCAGTAGCTGTTTTGTCCACTGAAATTCCATTTATGCAGTCAGATTTGATACAGCACAAAGGGTCAGATGACACTGGTCACTGAGAGAGAGAAGCGGGAGATGGCCATTCCAGCCAGAGGCCACAGTGCAAGAATCATAGCAATAAAACAAAATAAATGTTTCATATTTTGGCATTGTCATTCTCTCTATAGGGTAAAAATTTAGCTTTGAACCAGACAACTTATAAGGACAAAATGAATTGCAATAGTCCTCACTGAGGGCCCAGTGGATAGTTGGTTAGATCAGAAAAAAGGCAAAACTATCAAATCCTATTAGCTTCTGTTTTTTTTTTTAACTAAAGATTGCAATTTGTGTCAGAGAGTGAAAAGTTGGTCTAAAATTAATCAGCTTCCCCATGTTGTGAACACTCTAAAACAACTAAAATGCAGATTGTGTTGTTACACCGCCCATGTTTACATCATTTTAGACTCCTTACATAGATTCCATCTCCAGGAGGAGAAATATACTTTGCTAGATAATGGTAGTAATCATCAAGTATGCCAGCGCTCCTGTATGGCTGCATTTGCAAGCACTTAGCATTTAAGGAGTACTAATTAAGGCCAAATATTCTGTATGATTTAATTTTCCCCACTTGCATATGTGCATTACAACACGACCACTAATTGTGTGACATACAGTATATTAACTGCAAAATAAAATCAATGCCGACTATATTTCCTCACATTTAACAATGCAGGGCAATAATGTAAGACTCTTTTAGCCAAATCTCAGAGCATTTCTGGGATTTAATCACCTGAAACCCAGCAGAAAAGCTACTAATGGAGAGCCTGGGGTATTTTTCACTGATGGCCCTGAGGGCTTCATTCTCCATCTGTTCTGCAAGTCTCTGTGTCTTCCTCCCCTCCTGCTGCCAGGAGCTCCTTCTGCCATAGGCCAGTCACAGGATTATGAGTATGAGTGTCAACTTCTCTTCTGCTTATACTGCTAGGTAAAAATCTGTTACCTTCAGAAACTTCCCTGCTGGGTAAAACCACTCATTAGTCAGAGATAGGACAGCAGCGGTCCCAAACCAACACACAGAGGGAAAGCTGCTACCTGGGAGCTCCAGAGCCAGAAATGAACTATGAGAGGTGTTTGTGCTAAGTGTGTCACTCCAGGTTTAGTGGCAGAGGCCTGGGCTTTGATGGCATGCAGGTTTCCATGCTGTCCCTGCTTGTCCCAAATAGGTTCCAGGTGGATGTCATTAGTAGCACAGAAACAACTGTGATGTTTCTAAGCAGCAGTATTTTGCCAAAAGGACTGTTACCCTGTTTATGTGTATGCCGGAACTGATACTCATAACAGCTAGGAAACCAAATCTTTATTTAGGCAACCCAAGCAGTGGCCTGATTTTCTACAGCTTCTACTCCCGTGGAGGGAACAGGAGCTCTGGGCACTCAGTAGGATTGAAAAACTACCCATTAACCGCTAAATCTACAGCCATTTCACAGCTGTATCTCTGTTTCACACCACGCTGCTCAGTTTTCATTGGCAGCAGAGAAGAGCCTCTCACACATAAAAAAAGGCAGACGGCTGCTCAGTGCGCTGATCTCTGGTGTCCTGCTTTGGAAAATGCACCCCATATGGCTTGGTCAAAGTTGTTCACAGATTGCCTGCTACATCACCTCCCACTCCTGGACCTTGCCCTCCCAGCAGTTTGCCCTTCCCTAATACCATTGTTGCGTGTAAGACAAAAAATGAGACACCGTTTTCTTCATTCAGATGTAGAGTATAGAGTAAAACATAATTAAATCACATACTACAGATGCACTATAATAAAAAAGAGAAATAGTAAAAGCAATTACAGGCTGGCATACTTACTGCTTCACATTTAAATAATAATGTGAACTATTAAGTAAACTAGGACATAATCAGCTGAGGTTCATTAACTTATCTCACTGTAGAAATAGTACTACAATTCAATACAATTAGGTACATGCTAGCAGGAGCACAGTGCTTTTTGTGCATCCCGCTGGCTCCAGTCTT
The DNA here is from genome assembly GCA_013186435.1 of Turdus rufiventris. Taxonomy (NCBI): domain Eukaryota; kingdom Metazoa; phylum Chordata; class Aves; order Passeriformes; family Turdidae; genus Turdus; species Turdus rufiventris. Next base: position 211,849 of record PYHW01010455.1, read on the forward strand.
AGTGATGCTGAGGCATTTCACTTCCTGCTGACAGCGCAGAGCGTGCCTACTCCCCATCAGGAGGCTCCCAGCATCACTCTGGATCCACGTCCCCACAAAAAAAATGGGTGTTGTGTATGCCAGTTCATACCAGTGCTGTTGATAGCCATGGAATCCTGGAAAACTTCTAAGAATAGGCTAAGAATAAGCCACATTCATGTGATCCCTTTTTGGGGCTCACGTAAAAGCAGGGGCCAGTTAAAAGAATAAAAGTGGATATATTTAATGAAGGGCCTTCAGGTACTTTAAGGACAGATGAAGCCCTCCCAAGGGGCTACACCCAAAATGTACAATGGTCACAAGATTTTCAAGCAGATAAAAGCTTGGTCCATTTGTATATCAGGGGTTAATCTTCCAATTACTGCTTCAGGTAATGAAGTCAGTTTGCTCCCCCCAAAATTCACTTTTGTTTATGCTTTGGGGGCCTGAGGCAATAAAGTGTCCTTGAATTTCATGCTTAGAGAGATCATTTTGTCTGACCCAAACGTGAAGACAGTTAACTAATACTCTATGTAGAGTTTTAAGAGTTCCACACTAATGCAGTACAGGATTTTAAAAATGTAAAGCTAAAATCCTAAAGCATCACACAGGCTGTTTTCATCTGGGCTAGCATTACCTCTCCACCTTTAAGGAGAGCAGCAATGAAGGCATGTATAAGGAGATGCATATGACATTGGCTGGCAAACAGACCCAAAAACACTTCAGGTAGAAAATCTGCAGACACTCCTGGCTTCTAAAAGCCCTGGGAGACACTGATTCTGGATAGTTTAAAGTCATGCAGGAGAAATAAGTCAAACAAACTACATCTGACTATGGCTCTTTTCGCATGTTATAACCTACAGTAGATTCTGTCCCACCTCCAAATGACCTTTTGAATCCCTGCGGAATAGGGAGTTAAGGCACAGAGCCTTTGAAAAGATATCCAAAAATCTCATTACATTATAAATTAGCCTCTTCACCAGAGGCCCTGTGGTCTCTCTGGCTGTGTCTACAATAGGAAAGCAGGCTAGGGTTTGACCACTGACTCTGAGAGCAAGCAGCATGAACAGCTGATGTTCATCCAAGGTGAGGATTTTTTTTGCTTGAAAAAAGACAGGTCTGTATAAACTGTCTATCTGGTAAAATCCCTGCCTGTCCAAACATGATGTGATACACTTGTAGTGGGCACAGGCAAAAATGCATCACAAATGCTCAAACATTTAAATAATATGGAAAATCACACACCACGGTTTGACTCAAAGGCTTCACCCATTTTTTTTCTTTGGTGGCCTAAGAGTTAGCCAAGGCAGGATTTTGATGAAAGGGATTTGGGTTGAGTTAACAGAGGATGCTGGTAGATTGTAGTGAGCATCTGGAGGATTGTTTGTGATAAATGTCTGAAGAATTTCCCTAATATTTCTTGAAGTACTCCTTACTATCAAAACACTTTTGAATCTCTTGTTTCCTCAGCCTGTAAATAAGTTTGTTCAGTAGAAATTATTTTTCCTCTTCCATCTGTGTTTGTCAAGAAGATACAACATTGGACCAGATGGAGATGCTGAAGGTCTTCCTGAGATCACCAGATGGCAAGTGGTCAAAAACTTGTGCAGAAGGACATTATTCTTTTTGGACACCATTTCTAATCACTATTTCTATATAACAGCATATGGCACAAGGGAGTAAAGCATACAGCTGCTGAGGGGAAAAAATACTCCGTCATTACAAGTTAGGTTCCATAAATAATACCTATTAAATGAATTTGTAATATCAGGTCACAGCCCTTACGCATCCCTAAAATGCATTTAGTTATTTGTTTCTCCAGGTTAAATGAAGTGACTAGGAGTTACAGTTGCAAATGTCATTAAGTAAAGGGATTTGGAAAAAGATGCTCCACAACATCTTTACAGCAGGTGTCATGCAGGAAACTCAGCTTAGGAAGGGGCTGGTTTCAAATCTGGTACCTGTGAATACAGTCAGGCAGAAAGTATGTTACAAAAAGCTCAGATGAACAATTCAGCAAAAAGTCCTAAGCAAGGATCTATTCAATAAACACATGGGTCAAACAACAGGTCAAACAATTGCTTGCACCAAAGGAACTCATATTTAATTTAAATCCCTCTCTGTGTGTGACATTAGGGATCAGCAAATGAAGCTTAATTGTCTGAATGCATTTACTCCAAATTTCTCACTCAGATGCCTGTAGCAGGGAGCTAATAAACTGGAACATGAACTTCATGGAAAATTCCACAGATCTCCTATGTAATTTTCTTTCAAACTGGGGAAACAAACAATCAAAGGAAATGAAAAAAAAAAAAAAAAACCAACAAAAAACAAACAAAGTATAAATCTATAACACTCTGCAAAAGGTAATTTGAAAATACAATATGTAATTTTTTACTTACTCAAATACACAGTTGCAACAAAATAATTTTTAAAGTTGTTTTAGTTTCAACTTTTGGAGTTTCCCAATTAAATTAACCATAATAAAATCAGATTAAAATAAAGATTAAAAAAGCAACTTTCTAAACTGAAATGCTTTTGAAAAACAATAGCAAGTAAACTCTATTTACAAATGCAAAGTTGTCCTTATACTCTTGAGATGACATAGCATTTCCCAGCAGAAAAATGTTCCTTTGGAAAGCATGTGACCAGAATACGAGGCAGCTCTCCACAGAATGTCTGTGACAGAGTTTGCTTCTATGATTATAGTGTTTGAGAGGAGCTTTCTGCAGTATATGTTCTCTAGACATACACCATAGCTCTGTGGGTAAACAAAGGAAATCTTAGGTCAAACTGAAAAAAATCTAAGTACATTTCAGGAAACAGAAAATAAGCAGTCCCTCTGGATTGCCATTCTCAAGGTTTTTCTCCAATGTTGCTTCCGTGATGTTTTTCAAATGGATTTACCAGGACTCCACAGGCCACAGGTGATTAAACTACTGAAAGCAGGGAAGAATATTCCATTGCACATGTGTGAAGTTCATTCTTTAATCATATGAAACCCCACAGCTTCAGAAATATGTTATAGGCAATTTCAAAAAGCAAAGGCCAAATGAACCTTTTTTTTTAAACTGCAGTTTACCATATCTAGATCAAATCAGATCTTTTATTTTTACTTCTTTTTCTTTTCTTTGTTAGGCTAGCAAAACATTTCAGCTCCCATTAATCACTTTCTACACTTCAATAAATAATCTAAATTACTGACTTACCTGCACACACAGTTATCTGCCTACTTTTCTACCCTGATGATACAGCTCTGCACATAATGTAAATTAGCAAAACTAATTTGGTATTCATTATGCTGTTAATGAATACTTCTTTTATAAAATGCTTTGAGATCTAATGACACAAGGCACTGTATCAGAGTTGGCACTAACATTTACTATGTATTTATGATTATTATACCTCTTCTAAATATAATTGATTTTCCATGTTATTAAAATTCTCTGTACACTTGTAAAAATTCCCACTCAAGCATCTCAAAATCAGATGCATTGTTTCTGTTTTTTGGACATCCTAATTAATCTGTTACATTGTTGTGATTAAAGCTTTTCAGAGTTCTGCTTCTTGAGATATAATCACCATCATTTTTATTCATTAGTAGTTGATGGTAGTGACCACAAAGTACTCAGCAATTTCCAGACATTCAAAAGGGAGAATAACTGCCCTAAGTAGCTGAGAGTCCAAAAAAGAGCTCATTAAAATAGTATTTAATTTTTTGGACTCACTGAAAATCTGCATTAGACCCATTCATCTTTTGATTTAAAGGTTTTGCTCTGCAGAAGATGCAATATGGGGCTTGGTTAAGAACTGAGCCTGTAAAGCAAGAGTGAGTGCATGCACACGTGCTGAGGAATGCACTGCAGCATCTTGTGCTTAAAATCCCAGTGTTCTGTCTGGCTAAGGTGGAGTGCACCAAGTCACAGGAAGAAGGTGCTGTTCTTGTGTCACAGGGAGCATTTTGCTTGCTGCTGGTCCCCAAGGGCCCTTTCCGAGGCTAGGGGTGCTTGAGCTGTGGCTTTATTTGAAAGAGCACAAAAATAATCACATCCTGTAACTCTGGGTCAGATGCCTGACCTACAAAAGCATTTTTCCTGGGTTTATGTGGGTATAATGAAATCCCTGCATAAAACACTTCTTAAGTATCAGCTTCCCACACCTGACCTTTTGTCTCTAGAGGCTGTATTCCCTCAACTACAAACTTTCAAGATCATCAAGATCTAGAAAGGTGTGCGTGCATGTGTGGTGGGATTTTTATGATGCTAAAATAGCTGAAGGGATTTTCCTCCAGCTTTACAAATTTATCAATTTAATACTCCTACAAAAGATCTCAACCAGCATTTTCTTCAGTCTAAGCATGAAACAATGAAGTGGGTAACTGGGCTTTCATTAGAAGTGGAAATTGTACCTGGCAAGCACTTTATAGCAGAAATTCAAACCCAGGGACAAAGCACGTTTTTTGAGGGTTTCATTTAACATTTTCTGTTATTTGATTAACATAGTTTCTATTGGCCTGGCAGCAGCTGGGATTTGATTCTGTTTATGCAGCAGCTCAGAAAAAAATGGTACTTTTGAGCAAGCCTGTGTCCCCCAAAGCAGTTTTGTGATGTAGTAATAGCAATGTGTCAAGTCCTTCCTTTCACTCTTCTTTTTTCTGTGTCTTTGCTGTTCTTAAAATAAATTTTCAGCCTGAAAAACATGGTTTATCTGAGAAAAACAGATTGAAGAGCTTTGGGGTTTTTTTATTCTTATTTTCAGTTTATACCAAACTTGTGCTGCTGCACAAGGTCCACATCTTAATATACCTTTTTTATAGTTTTAAATTCGTCAGTGGTTCTCTAACCTTCTCCTATCCCCCTGCCCTCTTCTTTAACACTGATTTTAATGCACCTGTTTTGAACAACATTATCTACATTCCTAAAACTGAATGCAATACCAATCTGCAGGAAGTCAAAAAGAGATTTTGGTAACACTTATTTGAGACTGGAACTACAAAACATGTACATTTCCATATCTGCTATGTCCACACAAATTGATGCATTTAATTCACCAGTAAAATTATTTTTTAGATAACTGAGTTATTACTTTTAGAAGTGTTTTAGTCGGGTGCTGAAGCTAGTTTGTACTCATCTTAATGGGACTTAGAGTGCAGGGCTATCAGTAAACAAAGAAGCAAATAAAATAAATCCCATTAATTAGGGTGAAACAGTAACAGAGCAGTTCTGGTTTTACAGATGGGCAAGATGTCTGATTAAATTTCCCAGGCTATGCAGATTGGCTGCAGATGGTGTGGAAAATGGTCCAGAACTTAGAATTCATATAATCAAAAACATGCTTAGATCCAAACAAGAATGTTTTCCCATGTGATGCTGTATAGCTTGCAACCTTATCATAAGCATTTGGTAACTTTTCAAATCAAATCATAACAAAAACCTCACACAACACAGCACTCAGCGAGGGCTCTCATTAATGATACCATTATATCTAATAATTCAATAACAGAAGAGCTCCTGGAGGCAAGTTAATTTGGCCCCAGGTTATAATTTCCTGTTGAAAATGCTGACTGATAAGTGCACGGGCCAACTGGAGACCTGAAGGGAAGAGCATTCCCATAGTAGGTAGTGTATGAGCAGCACCTGTTATCATTAAGAAAATAACTCTGGAAAAACTTCTTTCCAGTGAAATTGTCCTGAAAAAATCAGAAAAATATTAAATTACATTGTAATACATAACATCCTCAAGGTCTGAATTTGAAATTTTGGGTACTTCTCTTATGTAGACATTACACTGTATTTAATGACTATTCTTTAAGTAATGACATCTCAGAGAACAATCATCTTTTGCAAAGAGGACTGTGTAAACATGGTGACATCTTACCCCCTGGAAGGACACTGAGACTCTTCTGCTGACTTCAGAAACCAGCAAACAGATGACTTCCACTTTCAACCCTTTTCAGCTTGCAATTGCATACCCTTTTTTTACAAGGATGTTGCTTTGGTTTTAATTTGATAATTAATTTAATAATAAACCCTGTTTGAATAGCTATTACAGGCCCCCTGATGCTATTCCGATGTTGCAAAAAGCCAAAAATATACACAACCACTACCTATCTCTTGTCTGACATAAAAGCTCCTTGCTTCACTATCCTCCTCAGGAAGAATGAGCAAGTCTGCTCAATGCCTGGAGGCAAGCACTGCATGGGAAATAATCCTTTTGTGCTTTTCCTTACACTTGCACCTAGAACTGACCTCAGTTTAACTCACAGTGAGACAACAGATACAACATTTCTCAGTGAATTTAACTCACCTAGTGCAGCCTTCACCTCTGCACCAAATCACCTTAATCTAAAGGAAGAAAGATTAGGATTGACCAAGAACCAGACTCGGTGGCTTTGCAGAGGTGTTGCTAATGCCCCAGCCACGCATTTGAGCCTTTTTTAGCCTCTCTCATTTTCCTTCTAGCAATGAGAGATTCAGTCTTCAAATTCTATGTTCTTTGAGATAAATATCAACCAGAAAAATTAGCACACTAAGTTATGTAAGACATTAGATCGCATGAAAATACACAGCAAGACTTGGTACTTAACTCGTATAATGATAGTTGTTAATTTTTGCAGGAACAATTTAAAAAGTTACCCAAGTTCAATGATTTGTCATTGAGTGTCTTGTAATAGACTGGTGCTGTTTGAAGGCAGCAAGACATCCAGAAGTAGAGTAAGAAGGGATGTAAAAATAAATCTCATATATTAATTTGTACACTCAATTTCAGAGAAGAATCACATTTTATGTAAAGGCAGTGAGCCTTGTCAGAGAGTTTCACAAAGAATGAGGTATCAGTGGAAGCTTAATTTTTATATTCCTCTCAAAAGGTCTTTATTAGCAGGGGATGGTGAAAGTGAACTTGAAAAAAAAAACCACCAAAGTCATTCTGTAAAGAGAAATGCAATTAAATATATCCCCATCACTTAGCACTTTAAAATTGAACTTGACAAATGATGGTCTAAAATATAACTGACAGAAATTCTGCACTAAGGCACCTCCAGAACTTATGGCACTCACCAGGTCTTGTAGCTGGGAGAAAAAAATAGAGAAAGCCATGAAGGAGAAAAATACAGAGAAAGCCATGAAGGAGAAAAAGGGAGAGAGGAAAAGGAGAAGGAAAAGAAGGAGAAGGAAAAGGGAAAGCTCATAATTATATGGAAAATTCACAAATGAGGAATACCTTGTGAAGGTATCTCAAGGGGAGTGGGAAAAACCTGCTTCAGATGTAGCTGTCAACTGCCAGCCACAAGCAGAAGAGCTCTGTCAAATTCCATATCCAGCAGAAACTGTGTTTCTGGCAGAAGTGGAATTTGACAATTTTCCCTACAGCTGGGCTTCAGGGCTAGGGCGCTTAGGGAGTCATGCTGTCTATGCAGAAGCTCTGCTTTACTTTCTCTCCTTTTTTTGGCAGATTCAGATAAATTTTTCTTTCTTCCTAGAAGCAGAAGTGAATATGACAAGAGTCTTCCCAGTTAAAACTAGAGAGACACCATTTTGCTTTTTTTGAATCACAACTAACATTTCCAGCAGAATTGCAATTTAAATTTTGAACAGCTCCAGGTTTCCCTGTTGTTGTTGAATTAGAGTAGTCTGAAAATTATTTCTATAAACTATGTATAAATCTCTGGACAAGAGGCAACATCTGTGTCATGATATAGTGCTCAAAACTAATGAAGAATAAACAAAAAGCTGTCATGGCATCAGATGATCAGGAAGCAGGTTAAAAGAGGGGAGAAAATGGATACATATTTTTTGAGCTAGAGGAATTAAACAGTGAAACTCATTAACACGATTCAGAAAAGCCAATGCATTCAAGACCCAATTCCTCGTAGTGCTGAAGAAGAGTTCCCATTTAAGAGGATGGACCTCATGAAACCTCCTGGTTCAGGAAGTCCTTAAACAACAAAAGACATGATCCAGGAAAGGTTATGGGACACCTGTCTTGTTTATTTTGTGTCTTTAAGCATTTGAACACCAGCTACAATCAGACAGAAGGATAGTGGGAAAATGGACTATTGGTCTGATCCACTGCAGCAGCTCAGAGACACTGGCCATTGAAAATTGCTTTATGTGGTCACGGTGGAGAGATGCACAAAGCCCAAAACCTTAACTGATGTTTAGCTGAGCCTTATCTTCAGCTTAAGGAGGGGTTACATATATGAATCATCACACAGGGGGAAGACAAACATTACCAGATAACAAGTCTACCTGCTAGATTAGGTCTACCAATATCCCTGCTGAAATGTCACTAATTTTCACACTTCGAATTAAAACTTACAAAGAGTCAGAAGTTTTATGAATTAAAAAAGTCTTGCTTACCACACGCCCTTTCCCCTTTTGACTTTAGTGTCCTTTCTTCTAAGATGAAACATCTTCAAATATATAACATAAATTGCTTTTCAAAGTACTTGATTTGAATCTGGTTAGGATCAGGTGTTTTCAGCTGATACTCACTCTCTTCTTAAGACCAACAAAGAGAAAAATAAATATTCAATAAATCCATTTTCTTAGAAATTTCAAACTAAAGAATAGCAGACTGAACTATACCCCAGAATAATGAAAATTTGTTACTGACTTTTACTTCAGTCACAAAATCTTTTTTTTTTTTTTCATTTCTCCCTTTATAAAATGGCACAGCATTTTTCTGAAATACTGTAAAAATTTAATGTTTGTAGTCTTCCGAAGACCATACATAAACATTGTAAAAAGAAATAAAACTCATAAACTGCTTCCATTACCCAGGACAGTAAGACAATTATTAAAAAGTCTGAATAGGAGTAGTCCTTGAATTAATTTTATGAAAATTGTAAAAATATCTGGATGGGGCTGCTTCCCTGGACTTTACTTTATAATTTATGCTTACAAAATTTTTGTGTCACTGGAACAATTTTTTTTAGTAAAATAGTGTTTTTCTGCACAGTGAACACTTTCAATCTCTTTGCCATTACATAATAGCATTTCATGAGGGTGATCCATGCATTAATCATCTTTAAAACTGAGATTTTGGACAAAGATATGTGCACGAGAACAAGCAGACTTTTGAAGGCTATAACACATTTCAGTTTCATTGCATGTTTTGAAAGAAGGCCCTGGAGATGAATGCCAGGCGTCTGGTCAAATTCATACTTGAAAAGTGTGCTATATTCAAAGCATCTGATAATAAATGCTAAGATGGTCACTGCTTGTATGCACTTCCTAGCAAAGATCTGTGTGCTCACACAGGAGAAGGAATGTTTGTGTTGGGTTTTACAATAACCACATGCAAAGTCCTCAGCAGCCTTTTAGACCTGTAAACCTTAATAAAAGGTTCTGGTTCTTAATAGCATCAGGCTATAGAGGAGCTCATAAACTACAGACACAGCTCAAAGCTTCTGCACCCAGATCACAACCTTCAGGTGGCTTACCAATGCCATTGCCAGAGTTCAAATTATAAAAGTCAATAAAATGAGATGTGAAACCTAGCATTCTATGTGCTACTAGAAGATCACGTGTAGGTAGACATAAACGTTAAGCTTCCATATAAAATGATAACATTTCAGCACATAGAGATTTTTTAAAAAATTAAAAATAAGAAATTAAAAATAAAATCTACAAATCTGGGAGTCACCCTTGAAATCAAACAAGTTCAAAGGTAGACTTTGACTTAGTTCTTCCATTGCAAAAGTATTTCGGTCCAAGGTGTGCTCATGTCCCAGTAACTGTCATGTTTTACATGCCTGAAGTTCGTGCTCCTTCATGTACTGGAATGCATTTAACCTTTACTAGCACCTTTCCCTGGCATCTGCACAAAAGAGCAGAGTCACTTAACCTAACCAAGCACATCCAAGTGAGATGCATAAATTAGCTGTAGAGTCATTTTAAGAGAAGCTCGCTTCACCTGCCTTCAGTCACCTGAAATCTTGACACTTAATCATGATCTCTGTAATTGGTGGAGGTAGATGTCTCTAGGAGATTCATCCCATTCTAGACCAGCATCTAAAACAAATAAACTGAGTCACTCCTGGTCACATCTCACTGTCTAGAACACAGAAGGTATTTATTATTCTCATCAAGACTTTGATAACTTGGATAACCATTATGGATGAGATGGAAAAACCTCTATAATCTTTTGTATTTAAGGAACAAAGGCAGCACCCATGGATGAAGCAGTCACCACCAAATCACGCTCTGGGACATGATATTCTCTATTCAGTGACATTTAAAATAGATTACCTTCTGTTGTTAAACTGCCCTTCACCTTTTTTTCCCCTTTCAATTAAAAATGTAGTTTGGCATGATTTTTGTTTCAAGACTAAAAAAATCTCAGCTAAAACCTCATTTCCCCCCAAATTTTATGATTGTTCATTTAAAAAACCCAAAACCAATCATGGATTCTAATCAGAATATCTTGGGACTTCTCTGAGATTGATTTGTGAAATCTGAAAAAGTATTCTTTCAGTAATTTCTAGTCCAATTGTCTTTGATTTAAAAATCCATCTACAGTAAGATATATGCTATTCTAGTAGTTAAAAACTGCAGCTGCTTTTATAGGAGCTTGGTTAGTACTCTGTCTATGGTTCTTTGGCCAAATTCCAACACAAGTAATTACATTTACATACCTAAATTCACCGTGGTTGTTTCATCTGGATACTGCAATATTATGTAAGCTCATTTAGTTAATTTAGCACCCCCATGAACAGCATAGGTTCAAAAGTTCAACTTAAACTTTATTAGGTTTGCAGTCTGCTTAATAACACTTAGCACTTAATTAATCTGCACAACACCCTTGTGAGCTACTTAAGTTAGTATTGCCAGGAGAGTCTGTGGAAAAGGAACAAAGAGACAGGAAGAAAAATGTCCATCCTACAATGCCGTCTCTCATTCTCAAAGAGGTGTTCAGGTGCCTATAGTACTTATTTTTAGTTCAATGGTATTTAGTCTTGAAAAGACATTAAATCAAAGAAACGCACACAAAAGTCTACCCCATTTTTGGTGTGCCTATGCATGTGTCCAAAAAAATGTGAAAAAAAAGAATACATTCTCATTTTCTCTTACATATATGGAAGCACTGGATACATTTGTTGAACAGGGGAATCTATGATGAGAAAAAAAAAAAGCCAATAATAACAATAAGATAACATTGCAATAACGTGAGTACCTGATTGATGTACTTACTGAGGTATGGTATCACATAGAGCAACCTGCAGAACAACCAAAGACCAAATGTCTTTAATAAAAAACCACTGACCCCCATGTTCTGATACATGAAAAATCCTCTGTGCTCCAGTTCCTGTGTCAGCACCATGTCAGTAAACAGACTGGGGTAATAGTAGGCATGTCCAGATGCAAAAGGAGGCAGTGAAATTGCAGGTTATCCAAGAAGCTGCCATGGGAAAATGGAGCAGGTGGAGGAGGGCTCATAGGCACTTCCAAATTTGCTCTACACTTCTGCCTAAACCCTTCATTGTTTCGAGAAGTATTCAAAATGCCTAGAAATGGTTGCTCTCTGTTTATGTCTGCTATCTTGTGGGAATTCTTCTCTGAGTTGTTTCTTGAGATCCTGCTGTTTGATCCAGCTCCACTCATCAAGTCAGACTCCAAATCCGTAAGTCCTGTTTTCCATCTAACTGCACCATCTTTTTTGTACCATTAGTAGGGACAAACCCTTTCTATGCTACAGGGATCTCTCTAAGTCTAAATCTAAGCTGTAAAGGAACTTGTGGAACTGTGGATATGCATAATATATAAACAAGGCTGAAACAGCAGAAGACACAAAGTTTTTCTTTTCTTTTGAAGATTATGACTACAATTAAACTCAGTGCTAGACTCCGACCATGGTCTATGTATGAACTTACAATGAGGTTTACGTATGGTCCCTTTCACAGTATGAGCCTCTCACACTTTCAATAATTTATATACATAGAATGCTTAATAAAGGAAAATAATGTGTTTTTTCATATACGGTGAAATGGTGCACACACAAAATAATTAAAATTATTTGCCAAGGAAAACATTTAGGATAAATGTAAGATGTATATAAGTAAATCTCTAGTCCCTAGGGAGACCTTTACTTACTACACTTCTCTGTGCTCCACTGGACTCTTGATTTTCAATAATTCTTACAAACTTGTTACAACATCATTGCATCACTCATGGCACAAGATAGAAATCCAGGACACGATCTTGCTAGAAGATCCATGAAGGTAGAGCTATAGGCTTCAGGTGCTCTCTGGCTTCAGGTTGGTCTGCACAGACATGAGGGACAAGTCTTTGTTGAAGATGAGCAGCAGACATAAATATCTGCATGGCATATCTGCATGGCAAAGGAGTTATGAAGTGTCAGGTATGTATCAAATAGGATAACAGCAAACCTGGAATGGTTTTGTGATTTCATCTTGGTTTTATTGGTTCGCTTTGCCTGCCCCATTACTCTTGCTCTTCTTCACTGCTTCAGGGAAATTAATTTCTTCCTTTTCTAAGTTATTTGATATGGGACAATCAAGCCAAGAACATGAGGATGGTAACAAAAGCTATTTCCTCAAGCATATATATATGTCATAAGTCAGGATGTCTGAGGGAAACTCATGTGATCTATGGCTTTCTTGAGACCGGACAGTATTAACTAAGTTTTATATATATAATAACATCTTCAAAGTATTATAAACAGCAAGAACAGACAGAATAGTCAAGCCTTTTCCTACCTGGAAATGTACATTGTTTTCACAATAAATTACTTCAATCTTTTTTCATGCACTTAAGTCAATTTTGTAAACCCGTCTTGACTTAGCATTAATTTCTTCGTTGAAGCCTTAAAGAAAGGGTGGTTTTTACCTTTTGATCCTCAAGACATTCAGCCCATCAACAAGCTTTCCTGGCAGAAGTGAAGAGTTCTCATCTTTTAGTGCTTCAACAACATGCTAGAAATGAAGGGCTTTTTCATGCCAGTGGCACTTGAAACTGAAATGAATTCCAAAACACTGCAATTAAAATACCAGGAAAAGTGTATTGGAAGAGATTTTATAGCCACTCAGTATACCTGAAGGCATGATAAATCTTCCATCTCTGTATAAAAATGCATGCCATTATTCACTCGAATCCACAGCAATAAGCTACAGATGCGGTATAATTTTGGGAAAGTCCAAAAGCAAGTTACCTGCATTTTGAGGAAAATCTCACTCAGATCATCCAGGGACAGAAGAAGAGCTTAAGTCTTTTCACACAGTGCTTCTTGCTCATGAAAAACCCCCATTTTTCTGTGTGGGATAAAGTTTTTCCAGTTAGGCTGATAACTTCAGACTCCCTGCAAATTCTGCTAGAGGAGAAAGGAGAAAAAAAAAATAAAAAAAATCAAACAAATTTCCAAGTCGAGGACTAGGATTTAATTTTCCAAAAGTCTGTCTTCTTTACCCTTCAAACCTAGTTGGAGGCCACACTTCTCTGTCAGTAGCAGATAGACAAAGTTGAGACAAAATGCCTCTATGGGAAAAATAGATTAAATCAAATAGTATTCTACAGAGGGACTTAAAAGTAACAGGGATAAAAGACACAAACAGAGATGACTCATGTGAAGAGGGGAATCAGAATGAGGATTGCTTTTTGAAGAGGAAGTAGAGGGTGGGGATTCATCAAACTAGAAGTCAACAGAAGAATCAGAAGAATTGCTGTGCACCATGGATGCACTTTCCTCCCACCAAAGGGCTGCCTGTGGCTCATCACTTTCTGTGCTGCTGATTTCAGGACACCAGCTCTGCAACTGGGATGACTACCCAGACAACTCTCTGTTACTTTGTCGTGTAATTATCTCTATTATCCCTTCTCTTTTGTTGGAGTCATGTCCTCTAGGACCAAGTAGAGTAATTTCACGATTACAAGCCACACTGATTATAAACCGCATCTCCAGGTGTTGGCAACATTTCTTTCTTTGTCAATACACAGGTCACATCTGATTATAAGCTGCTCTGTCATTTGCAGCAAGGACCCATGTGCAACAAAGTTGCCAGTTAGCAGCAGAATCGTGGGATCGCGGGGTTTACTGGCTCGGCTTGGGGCTGGGTGGGCTTGGTCTGCTCAGGGCTGCCGATGGGGCCAGATGGCCCAGCTCGGCGCTGCCCCATGGTGGCAGGTGGGACGGAGCCCACTGGCACCCGCGGTGGCAGGCGGGGGCGGGAGCCCCCCGCC
>PYHW01010455.1:233538-244811 GCA_013186435.1 Turdus rufiventris
TATAAGGCGCACCCTTTTGACTAAAATTTTGGCCCGAACCCAGAAGTGCGCCTTATAGTCCAGTGCGCCTTATATAATGGACAAAGTTCGAAAATTTGCCAATTAGAAAGTGCAAGCTGCGAGCCGCGGGGGGAGCCGGCAGGGCCACGGTTGCCAGGTGGAGGCGGGGCTGTGGCTGCTGGGTGGAGGTAGGGCTGTGGGGCCGCGGTGCCCCAGCAGGCGTGACTCGGCCCCGTGGAGGCAGCACCGAGTGGTGGCGGGCATGCCCCAGCCCTGCCGGGTACAGGCCCCATGGCTGCCAGGTACAGGAGGGCCCAGGGCCTCGTGGCTGCCAGGTTGAGGCGGGACCTCGGCCAGCAACCGCATGGGGGGAGCTGGGGGCGGAGCCTCGCTGCAAAAAAAAAAGTGCGCCCTATGGTCCGGTGTGCCTTATATAATGTACAAAGTTGCGAAATTTGCCGACTCCCGGAGGTGCGCCTTATAGTCCGGTGCGCCTTATGGTCGTGAAATTACTGTACTTCTGGATTTAATCTCTTAGTGGCTGTTATTTACTGAGCTTTGCTTCATGACACATAGCAGTCCCAAGGTACCTTTTTGGTCAGAGTTAACGAAGTGTGCTCCAGAAGCATACCTATTGCTTTCTGATCTCTAAAAGGTGGTCAGTTCAAGGGAAAAGGAGCAATCCAAACAAGAACAGTGTCCACACCAGGTCCTCAGCACCAACAGCTTCACTCTACAGATCTCTCTGTTGGGTCTCACCACCTACTGCTGAAGTAAGAGGCTAACAAAGAAAGCAAAAAAACATACAAACAAGATGTTTCTATACAGTTTAAAAAAAACCCAAAAGGTTTATTCCATCTTCACTTTTGATCCTCTTCACTAGCTACTGTGAAAAGTCCCTGGCCCATGGCAGGACTATCCCTCTCAGCTTTGTAAAGATTTATTTCTGGGAGATTGGTTGATCTTACATACCTAAGAGGTACCATGGAGTATGGCAAGAATTACACGATATGGGTGACTCTTTGTCTTCACTATGATGCCAGATGTGGCAAAGCATTGGCTTAGTAGGGCAGAAAAGGATTCTTTGCCTGTTTCAAACTCTTGAAGGTGGAAATGTACCTTCACCCACTTCAGTGCTTTGAAGAATTGTCTGCCATCAACTGGATGCTGTCAAAGGGGTTAGAAAACAACAAAGCAATAAAGAGGATTCTGATTCTGGCCCAGTCTTAATGTAGAAACAAAATATCTAGGTTGGGTACAAATAAAATACCTAAATAGCTTTACTTGTCTTTTAAAAAGAGCTGTTAATTAAACCTAAGTTGTGGAGATCAGCAAGTATTAGACAAGTATCAGATATTACTACATGACTCTACATCCACTATCACTACACTGTTAAAATGTAGAGTTTTTTTTAATTAGATATCTAATTCTAAAAGAATTATGTAGATCTGGACAGGATTTTTATATGCATAATAACTTCAACAAAGTTTTCACTGCACTGGTTATGACTTATTTTGAATCTTCTCATTTAAATGCATATAGACACTTACACATTTATTTAAAAAGGTATGAAGGAGCAATAAACTGGGGTATTTCAGTCTGAGCTCCTAGACTACCTCCTTCCTTCTTTGTTGTTCTCTCTCAGGACCCTCTTCCCACACCCACCATCTTCCATTTGATTACCTGGGCTGCTCAGTGATCAGCTCCATTTGAAGAGCAGTTAATTGCAACCCACATCCTTCCCTCACTGACCAGGTCTGGTCCAGTCATTGGAGTAAGCAGGTTGATAGCCTTCTCTTAAAAAAAAAAAAAAAAAAAAAAGAAAAAGAAAACAGTACCATAGCCTACAACAATACTAGTGAAAGTTCAAATGTTTTCCTTCTTACTTTTTTGGTGAATGTTAAAGGCTCGTGTTCTCTTATATAATGTAAATAGCTTGGTTTTGTCTTACTGTATTATAGTGACAAAACTTTAATTTCATTCAAATAATGATCAGAAAATAGCAAATTCTATAGATTCCAGGGTGAGGGAGTGGTCAAGATAGGGAAGTTCATTTGGTGAAAGAAGAGCAAAAGCAAAAGCAAAAGGAAGAAAAAGCTACTGGGTGGCTACTAGGATATTTTTTGGCCTTGAAGAACCCATCTGTGCTTCCAAACATAAATATGTGAAAGTGAGGGGTGTCCTGTTATGCAGGTAGGAGCGAACAAGGTTGATTCCTATCCAGCTGAGCTGGTTCTATTGCTTTGAACCCTCTGGAAATATAAAGATCACAGGATTCCACTGTGTAGCTGCTGCATTTCTTGGTTTGATCCGTCAGTTGGCTTTCTTATCCCTTGGAGTATTTTTAGACTGCACTTTCAGAGAATATTTAACTCTTCTTCATCCAACTGTAAAGTGTGAAGGGTGTTGATGGAATGATTCTTTTTAACTGGAGTAAAATCTACAAAAACTAATTAAAGTTGTTGCAACTTTTGTTTAATCTGATCATTATTTACAAACTATTCCATGCAGTGGAAGAGTGAAATTCTTTAAATAGTTCTACTTTTGAAGAATAAAATAGTCATGAAATGTATGTAGAGGGAAGCATACAAAGCGCCTCTTTGAGTTCAAAACTACAGATTTTTGTTTGGGCTGGAGAGGTATCAAATTCTGTGATTCTGAAAGAAGACAATACTGCTGAACACAGCTAATTTAAAAAACCTATTTCTACTACTGTCTGAGTTTAGATTCCAAATTAAAAATTAAAGGTGACATCTCCACCCTGTCATGAAGCTTAGTCCTCACTTTAGTCCTGAAGCTGCGGGGGAGGGTGGTGAAATTCAAAAGTTGTAGTTCACTCGTTTTCGAGCCTTCTTGGGCTCATTCTCATGGGGTTGTGTTTCTGTCGTGCCTTGATTGATTATTGAGATAAAAGATATTGCTGTAGAAGGGCTGGAGGGTTACAGAAATCAGCGAAGCCACAGTAATTTGCCACAGCTGAGGCTCTGGCTCCTGACTTACCCTTTTATCCATCTTGTGATGTACTGTGCTCCCTCTCCATTCCTGCAATCTGCAGCTTTTTCCAAGGTAGTTGTAGGAATCCCTCTAAGGAATGGTATTCTACCATAATTGCATTTTACTAGATCAATGTCTATGTTTTTTATTAATAAATAAATGAATAAATATATGCATGTATTAATCTACATACCTAACAGAAGATGGCACCAGAACAGCTGTTGGCATTGACAAATGACTGTATTTGCCAGTGGAGCTCTACTTTAAAAGACTTTAAAAAAACCAAAAAAAACCACTTTAATTAAAAGAAGTTGTATGGATTGATAGAGGTGTAGGTGCATGCGTCAGTAGAAGTTTATTTTCTCACTGATTGGCCAGGGTTTTTTCTAAATATTTTCTTTTTCTCCTTTGAGAAAAGCAATTCAGTACAAAGCTACTCTATCTATAGATTGAAAATGAACTTGGGTTACTTTTAATTTTCATTATGTGCTATGTTTTGTAGTTTACTGTTACATCTTTGGAACACAATCTAAATGAAGGATAGAAAAGATGGTAAAAATAAGAATAATCATATCAAGAAAATGCTGTAGGTTTAATGTCATTATTATTTAAATAGCTTCCTGTCCTAATAGTATAAAGTGAATAGTGACAGCTGCCTGTTGTTTGAAGGTATCAGTAGACACTGTCATTTTCTTTGAATTGAATTCAGAGCACATGTGAACAAAACTATACTCCTCCTATGATTACAGTAAAAGTATGTCTGGAAGATGCTAAATATTTCCTAGTGATAAATTAGTAATTCTCCTCAGTGAAGATAAAATAATGAAGCAGCAATGCTTGAACAGTAGGTATCACTTTTTTTTCATTTTTTTAACATCTCATTTCTTGTAGACACTGACAGTTTTCAAGCTGAGGTATATATTTCAGAGAGCAAGGTCTTGATGATATGAGCATATTGTACTATATAAATAATAGCTTCTGTGAGTGAGTCTTGGCACATTCTTTCCAGTGCCAGATTCTTTCACTCAAACTGTTCGTGTGGTGAGGGAAAAAAGGACTTGCATTTTTCAAACAGGCTTTGTTCTTGTCAGACTGACAACATTTAAACAAACATAATCATCTGTTTTGTCATCATTCTTGAGTGCAAATAACTTCTGAGAAAAGGTTTACCGCATTTTAAAAAAGAAAAAATGAAAGATATATGGGCCTGAAACCCCAGGGCCCTGCTTAGATGTCCTTACAACTTGCAAAAATACATTTTATTAAAGACAGGGAATTGGCTTCATGGTACCATTCTTCTTTTATTGATGCCCTCATTACTGTGGGATAATGCATCATTAAGGCACAAGGCCAGGATATTGTGTCTTTTTCCTTGCCCATCTGTGGTGGTAAAGTCAATTTCCTCTATTAACCTATATGTTTTTCCTATATCCAGCAATCTTTTCCTTCTCTTTGCATAGCCTTATCCTTTTTCTATATTTACAATGGTGAAAATAATTTAATAAATGTGAAAGTGCTGTGAGCCATTACTGAGGGAAAAACATTTTGTGAATGACTACTTTCAGAATTTGGAATACATGTTTTAAAGTGTTTTATAAAATCTTGTTTTCATCTTGAAACAATGACATCTCAACTTCAAATTTTGAAAAAATGTTCATGCTTTACTTGGCCCTTGGCAGATCACACCTGAAATCCTGTGTTCAGTTTTGGTCCCTGCTATACAAGAGAGATGTAGACAGGCTGGAGAGGGTCCAGAGAAGGGCCATCAAGGCCCTGATTTTCTGGATTCTTAATAGAGCTTAAAAGGTTTAACTTTACCCTTAAAATTGCTCTTGCCAAACTGAAAAAACACTTATCTCTGTGCATGCACTGAAGACGAATACCTCTGAAACTATCAAAACCTTAGTTTTCTGTAGAGCTGAGACTGGAAATAGAGACTGGGAAGTGTGCTGCATGAGAAAAAGCTGAGAGAACAGGATGTGATCCCTCTTGAGAAAGGAAGGCTTAGGGAAGGCCTTGTCACCATGTTCCTGTATTTAAAAGGTGGCTACAAAAAAGATGAAGACTTCTTTTTTACAAGGAATCACATGGGAAAGACATGGGTAATGTGAGCAAGTTACTCCTGGGGAGTTACTTCTGTCTTCTCAGAAGGGCACTGCTGAGAACTAACATGGAATACCTGTGAACTTTCCCCATTTGTTTCAGATATGGATAAAATGTGCTTTTTATCATGACTAAATAAGTCAATCTCTGTATGTAAAGCTTTCTATAACATTCAGAGAAGGAAGATCTGGTGATTGCTACAAGAGAAGCTTTGCACACGCATGTACAGTGACGAGGGCAAGCAGATTGCAAAAGCAGAAGCATGTGTTTTAAAGCCAAAGCTTTTATGGCCAACTGTAAAGAAGTGGTGAAATGCATTCCATCTGGAAAGGATTAGACCCAGAAAGTACTAAAGCTGGACAGCCATGAGGACCTGACCATGTCTGACCTCTAAGTTTTTTTGCTGAAAAATTCAGCAGATCCACAGTAGGAAAAAAGTTGAATACTTGAACTATAGGCTTGTTTTGAGTCTTTGTATCTCTACAGAAGTTTGGCAGGGGATCAACTGAAGGATTGTGCAGTAAAGAGAAATTTCACTACAACAGTGGCTAGTCTCAGAATCGAAAATATATATTTTGAAGTGTTTTCAAAAATCTTATTTCCTTCATTAACATTGTTATTACTAATCAGAGCCCTGGGAGCTTTTTCAGATGAAAGATTTTGCCCTGAAATAACTTGAAAAATAACTCTCTTCCAGTACCACTTCTTAACAGTATATCGCTGAGATATTTATAGATATTTTCTTCACAGGCATCCCAGAGAAGATCTTTGTAATGATTTTCTTTAGAAGATGTTTTTCAACAATAGGCATTCTGGGCAGAGCAAGTGACCTCTCGCCTAGCAGGAGAGCTCCTCCTGATACGTCTAATGGGTTTATTGTCTTCAAAGCTGGTCAAAATTCTGTTCAGAGAAAGGTATCTGTGGCTGGATATAATAAAAATTTCCAACACTAAATCCCAAGAAACAGAACCAAAACATAATATCTCAGATGTTGTGTGTAGTATGTCCATTCAATTTCCTGAAGGTTTTCAGTTTCAGGGCAATTTCCTTATAGCTTTAGCACTTTCAGGTATGGTTTTTCTTATGAAAAAAAAATAAAAGAAAAAAAAAATAAAAGAAAAAAAAAATAAAAGAAAAAAAAAAAGGGAAAAAAAAAGAAGGAATAAAAAGCCTAGAAAGCAAAGAAAAATGGTACGTTTTTCACAAGGGAATGCTAGGTTATAACCCAGCAGTCTATCATGAAACAACACTGTTTGATTGTATCACAATCTGTTTCAGTATGATTTATGTGTTCCCAAACTACTCAGTACCATGCTGTAGGAAATATAATATATTAATTCCAGAAAAAAACACCATATTAACCTGCAAGTAAGGTAAAAAAACTAACTAGTATACATTTGATCAAGAATCTCTTTATAAACACTGAAATACATCCTGGGATTTGAAAATTTAGGTTCCATTTCTCAGGAAAAAAATACTAAAATAACTCAAAGTACTACTACACAACAGCTCAGCCTTTACAGTATATTTATTGTGGTCTTGATCCTGTTCTTCAAATAAATGGAAAAGATCATTTATTTGGTGCAACAAATTCTTTGAAAGCAGGCAGAAATCCTACAGTGTCACTTAGCTCCCTGATTCATCTCACATCTGAATTTAAAGTGTAGAATATTCTTGCTATTACAAAGCCTAATTATTCTACAACCTCCACAGTCTCCTGTAGTCTTTCCTTATACCTAGAAATGGGTCCTAAACCTCATGGAATGTTCTATCATGTACATGGCATTTGGTATATGAATAGGTCTTGTCAGAGTTGTGAGCTTGTATGTCAGGTCTAATGGTGAGTTCCATTTTGGGGGGATGGTTTGTGTGTGTGAGACGAGCAGATTACAAATTACAAATTGCTATTGATTAACACAATTAATTATGAATTTACAGCTCCCAAGTCATTTGGCAGTAATAAAACAGATACCTGCCCTCCCCCTAGCTCTGCACTCCCAAATATGTTTAGATTTGAAACCCTTTTTGTTCTAAACACTTTTCCAAATATCCCTAAAAAGAAAAAAAAAAATCATTTGGTCTATGAAATGTTGGGTATTTTACTTCAGTTTAGATCAATTTATTGGGTAGTGAGGAAAGAAAAGGTCAGAATGCAAAGGAATCTGTCTTCATCCAAAATCTAAAGTAAAGCTGGAGTCTTTCTACAATATAATATTTCACTGTCCTATGTACCTCACTTTCTGGTACATGGGATTTTGCTGCCAAATAAGGTAGTTCAATTACTTTAGAGAGAATGCATTATTTATTGACCAAAAGGTCAAAGGGGACCATGTGGTGCAAGGAATTTTCAGGAGGAATGGTGATCATTTGTCAAGAGAGAAGAAATGTACATTGATATGTGAAGTTATTATCCTTCTCCTGATCACAATTTGACCTTTGTCTTGCTAGAACTATACATCACCCTAAGGGAGAGGAAAGCAGGACACAACCCACAAACAGGCAGGAGACTTAAAGGATGATTAGAAGACTTAAAATGAATGGACAGGCAAGGAAAATCAGCTATTTGAACACACAAATATTACACGTGTTTTAAAGGATACAAGACAGTTTTATCACAGAGACTGGGTGATATGTAGTCCTTTAAAAACTGAAGGTTTAGTCTAAAAGCAAAAAAACCACTTTATTTTTTTCCTTTTAATTTTAAGTCAAGCATTTAAAAATATTTCAATTCATCAACACCTTCATAAAGTTAACTTTTATACTAAACCCAGCTTATTCTGTCCTTCATTTTTTTCCTTTCTACCTCTTTTAGGATGTGCTATTCATAGGTATGTGATAAGAATGGAGGAGAGAAAAGGACAAGAAACGGCAGACCTGTAAAAAGTTGAATAATCCACAGATGGAAAAAAGCAATTTTCTTTTCTGACCTATTGGAATACAGAGATTGTACATGTGGCAGGGGTAAGAACAAAATACATCTTCTGTTATGATTAAACTCACAGCACAATATTCAAATAACAGGTTGTGTGACACACGAAAACACAGGGCAACTATGCAGAAAGGCAGGTAGAATTTGTCATTTTCGAACTTGTATTTCTTTCTGTTTCCTATCATTATCAAAACACTTAGATTATGCCCAAAGTATTACTTGTTGAGAAAAAAAAAACTAAGGGTAATTTCTAAATCCTCCCTTTAGGCCATGAAATTTTGTAGCAATAGGAGTCATGGGAGGCAGAGACCAAAGATGGATCTACCAGTGCGTGCATAGATAGTTATTTCATAAAAGTTTTACATTCTTCTAGTGGGTTTGCCCTGGCTCCAGCTTAGCCTCACACAGTTTCAAACTTCTTTCTGGCAAACTATAGTAATAACCATTTTCAGTATCGATTTAAATTTCATTACAAAACCATATGACGAAAAAATGAGAGAAATTCCTGAAGTATTTTATAGTGAAAGGAAAGCATTTAAATGTAGTGTACAGAACCTCCTAGCATCAGTCATTGCTGAGGACAACCTGTGTAGTAATCCACTACTTAGTCAAACGTTTGGAAGGGAACTTTCCACAATGTGTGCCTGAGAGAAGCTAGGCTTTTATGAAAGAGGTAAGTAAGTCAAAACAGATATTCAATCTCACATTTATAATCACTTTGCCTATGCTGAGTCAAATCAGTTAACTTTTTGTTTGCAAAATTATAGTTCACAGAACCTTGGGACTGGCAGTCTGTAGAGCAGATGCATGTTTTCCTGTCAAAAATATGATTTTTACTTATGATAATTGATGTTTCAGTTCATATTTTATTATTAAAAACTTAGGACCAGGTAAGATTAAAAAGTCAGCAGGGATGAGTCTGCCTGTATGAGAGTAAGAAACCTTTTTTTCCATTCTTCCAGCCTTTGTTCTTCAAAGCTCAAGAAAATTTTGACAACAAAACCAAAATTTTACTGGTTGGATCAGGATACACAAAATTTAGAAAAGACTGTGAATGAATAGATTTAAATAATTTAAATAAATTATTTTAAATAAATTTTAAATTTTAAATAAATTTAAATAAATTTAAAGTGGAGGTTGTTCAAGGGTCATGACTGGCATCCACCAGAAGGGAAGACCAAATAAGTAATTGGCAGAAGGATTACTAGTCCTGGGTGATGTTTGTGAGTGAAATGAGAAGTCTGAACAATCCTATTAGAAAGTATCACACTTAAGCCAATTCACTGAATAATTCCCAAATAAACATAACATAACTTTTCCTAAATTTGAGAAGTGAGAAGTAACCTTAAAGTCTCATCATTTTTATGCTATCTGAGTGGTGAATTTTTTGGGTTTTTTGCTTTTTGGATATTCTCTTACAAAAAGTCTCATCCATTAAACTGGCCTCTAAAGACTTAAACAAAGAAGCCCTGAAAAAGGCCAAAAGCTGCAGGAGAAAGGATTTTGTGAGGTAGATCCCATCACTTTGGAATAATCTCCTGGGAAGATGTAATACTTCAATTAAAGAACAGCAATCCATCTAAGAAGACACTTTAAATTTGAGTTTGTGTGAAACATTTAAGACTAGAAATTGTAAAAAAAAATGTTCCTGACATCACAAAAAAAGAGAGAAGCAGTATAATAGGTATCATAAAACTCCCAAAAGTGTCATATGGCATCTGTATTATGATGCACAGATACTTCCTCCATCACTGCTTTGCAGTCATTCTGCAATTTCAGAGTTGTTTCATGTTCCTGCCAAACACTTCCAAGGTTTGCCAGTATTCAAGAAAGGCTAGAAGAACTTGGCAACATCTGGACTTGAGAGGTAACTTCAACAAAGTTATATCAGTACACCCTATCTCAAACTTTCATGGTGAATGAGGTAGAGAGAACAGAACTCAGCTGGAGTAGCTCTCTAATATTTCTTAATAAAAAAGTCAGGATTACCTGAATTAAGGTGAACTCTAAGCTATTGTTTTCCTCATTTTCAAAAGATTGAACTATCAATCACAGAGGACTCTTGCCTCAATCAGTGTAAGAACTGAAACACTGTTGATGGTGTCTTTATATAGTAGAGTTACAAAGGAAATATCTGTAGGTTTTAATATGAAATTTTAAAAGACATTCTGACATTACAGCAGTAAAATGGAGAAAATTACATCCTGAAAAGTTTAATAATGATTCAAGACTTTTAATGAAATTCTATGTATTGATTTTTTTCCTTTAATAAATTTATTTTAAAAATCTAGTTTAATTGATCCAGAATGGATGGAAGTTTAGAAAAAATTGAAATTACATGTTTTGGCATTTTCAAATAGAAAATGAAGAAAAATTCAGTTGTTTTAATTAGCTGGCTTCACTTGGTTTCATTTTTTGTTAAATTCAGTGAAAAATTATGTTTTTGTAACACTGCTCTACAACATTAGAACTTTATGGCTGCCTGACTATATATATGTATATATATATATATATATATGTATCCTAGAAACCATCTTGAATGGTTGTATTCCCCTTACCCTTCTTTGAAAGAGGAGGTATGCAAATATAATATTTTATAAAGGTTTATAAGGTTAAAATAACCTTAAAAGGTTATTTAATATTTATATATATTTCATATATTTTATAAAGGTTGATGGGAAAATTCAGTTTAATTTTCTTTTTGAATACAATTAACACAAAATATGTCAAAATATTCTAAACTTACAAGCTGATATTAAGAAATTTAAAGGTTGTGCTTTGGGGTTTTTTTCCATAAACCATTTCTGTAATAAATTATAATAATGAAAAATTTCCAACCAGCATATGTGTTCTAAGTAAGCTAGGAAATGTAGTCTGCATTGGATGACTGTATTCCAGTGTGAACATTTAAAAATAGCTGGGTGAAGAAAGAAAGGGGATGGCACAGATTCTCCAAAGAGAAATATCCACCGAAGAGAAATATATTAACGAGATTGTCTGGCAGGACTGAACACAAGGTTCCAATGTTTTGGTGGAAATTTGTTTTATTCCCCATGGGTGCACGATGTAGTTAATAGAATCATAGGCCTTAGCAGTGCGTAGAACTAATGAACAGTAATTTCACAACTATAAGGGGTATCCTTTTGACTAAAATTTTGGCCCAAACCCAGAAGTGCACCTTATAGTCCAGTGCGCCTTATATAATGGACAAAGTTGCTAAATTTTCCAACCCGGAAGTGGGAGCTGC
>PYHW01010455.1:244861-271015 GCA_013186435.1 Turdus rufiventris
GGGGGGGGGGGGGGGGGGGGGGGGGGGGGGGGGGGGGGGGGGGGGGGGGGGGGGGGGGGGGGGGGGGGGGGGGGGGGGGGGGGGGAGCGGGCAGCCCCAGCCCAGCAGGAGCCACGTGGACGGGCAGGGAGCCAGTGGCCCCGGCCCGGCAGGAGCTGTGACAGGGGGCAGGGAGCTGGTGGCCCCGGCCTGACAGGAGCTGTGCGGGGAGGGAGGGAGCAGGCAGCCACAGAAGCTGCGAGCTGTGGCCGCCCTGAGCCAACTTGGAAACACAAACTGTGGCCATGCCACAGCACCCCGGGCCGCCCCGAGCTTGCCCCAGACCCCCACAAGCCACGGCCGTCCTGAGCTGCAACTCTCCAACCAGCGCCAGGGG
This sequence comes from Turdus rufiventris, assembly GCA_013186435.1. Lineage (NCBI taxonomy): Eukaryota > Metazoa > Chordata > Aves > Passeriformes > Turdidae > Turdus > Turdus rufiventris. The sequence goes on from PYHW01010455.1 coordinate 245,238, forward strand.
CGGGTGGGAGTGCCAAGGCCCGTGGCACAGGAAGGCACCTGGGACTGTGTTTAAAGGCTACGCCAATCTGTGAAAAATGTTTGCAAATTGAGCACCTGCTAGTAAACCCCACGATCACACTATTCCATTACTAATTCGTTACTTTGTTGCACGCGGCGCAGCTCCTTGCTTCAAAAAAAAAAGTGCACCTGATAGTCCGGTGCACCTTATATAATGCACAAAGTTGCAAAATTTGCCGACTCCCGGAGGTGTGCCTTATAATCCTGTGTGGTTTATAGTCGTGAGATTACTGTACATAATTTTTATCAGTGAAGAAAAAAGTAGCAAATAAGTGAAAGAAATTAAACAAGGAATATTAACAAGGAAGAATCCGACCATAGTTTTCATCCCAGACTATGAGGAGTTCAAATTCCAGTTTGAAGAATTTCTGGCCACTTCTTCCTAATCCCACTTACTTGCATTAGTCATGTCTCTGCCTTTTGGGAGGCTGTGCCATGCAATAGATAGGTCTAATGAATCATGTCTAGTTGCAAAGAGGCAGATTAAATGCTGTTTTGCCGGGGATATATAAAGATGGTATCACCTCTGAATTTCTTTCAGCCATAAAAGTGCAGGTTCTGTCATTCAGGTAAGTAGAAGTAGAATTCATGCAGAATTTTTAAGAATCCACAAATGGGTAGAAAATAAAATGCAGAACTGATGAATGCCACATATGACAAAACACAGTAATAAGAGTCCTTCTGTTCCCTCTGTAGGTGAAGAATGACTCTATGAGAAAAGATAAAGGGTGCCTGGCAAAAATAATTAACCATATGTTCCTGCAGCCCTCCCACAACACTTGCAATTTGTATAAAATATGAGCCAGGTCAGATGCAGCAAATGGATAAGGTGACTGCAGCAGGTACTCCCACCCAAGAGTGGGTACCACTAAAAACTTGAACTCTCAGAATCACAGGTGTGGCTTTTCAGCCATTCACACATTTATGTGTGATAGATAACAGTGCACAAGAGCCTGCATGGAAAAAGAAGCCAGAGAAGATTTTTACAGAGGGGCAAGACAGTGGTCTCACCAGTGGAAACATTTCAGATTTGTTTAATCTGTGGTGTGTTATGTTGCCTTGTTATGCCATGTAATGTACCTATTCTCTATTGTTTTCCATATAAAATGGGATAGTATTTCCGAGCTTTGTGGAAGTTGTGTTTAGGAATAAATAGGAATTTGGTCTCATTGACTGTTGCAGACAAAAGTCAAAAAATTAGACAAAGAGTCTCTCTAAATTAACAGATAAAAGGTATATAGGACATTATTTCAAATTTTATAAATTACTTTGACTTTATTCATTTTCGCTATGTATTTTTTGTTATTCAGAATGAGAAAGAATCAAGAAAATCATGTAGGTCATGGTGCTGTTTCTGTTATGTTTTTTTCCAGTGCACGCTGACTCTCAGAATGTTAATGAAGTGCCCAAATAATCTGTAAATTGCAAAAAATTCTAAAATATCTTTCTATATGTGGGGGATTTCCATAAGCTTCACAATTCAAAGATATGTTCTTTTCCTTATAATCAGCATGAAAATCACACTGTATAACTCATAAAAACCCCACCACATAATCAAAGCTTTCTGTGGGAAAAGACATGCTATAGCTTTGGAATTTTCAACAAATGGTAATGTATTACAGGTTTTTAAATGTTATATGTGATTATGTAAAATTATCTTTCTTTTTGAGAGACTCAGAACATTTTACTTCTGATAGTATGTTTTAAAAGTAATAGGTAACAAAAAAAAAGAAAAGAAAGAAATATTACTAAGGTAACATGATAAAATAATATGATTTATTCTACAGTTGTACATTAGAATGTACAACTTTCTGATCAGATATATTTTTGCCTTAATTCTAACAAACAACTCAAGAGAACTGCGACATTTAGAAGAATTAACCCCACTTTAGAGAGTAAGGTAAACAAAAATCCTTGTATTTCCAGCAGCTCACATCATAAAGAGCTAGAGTTGCTAAGACAAATCACAAGTTTAATGGCAGCAACCAGTGGTTAATATCAAGTAACACATATCAAGATATGGTAATTAATTTTCCATCACTGTCTTCTTTAATTTTGGCACTCATCTGTATCCTCATATGAATTTACATTTCTGGAAAAGAAAAGCTGGATAGATCCATAGAATATAACTCCAATGAATTCATAATGTGTAGAGTGAAGTGCAACATTCAGGAAAGTGAAAGGATGCAAATATAGAATTCCTGTCCTTATAGGCTGGGAAAACTAAAATGCTCACTATGCTGCAGAAAACTGTGGAATTTTAATCCACTCAGGCTTGCTTAAAGCTCCTGAATCACTTAGTTTCAGAATGCTCACAAAGTTTAGAGTAGTAGACTGTGGATTTGAGTGTGAGGGCATAGTTACACTGACCTAGTAGTTACAGCAAAACATGAGAGCAGTGCTTTTCTGCTATTTTTATGGTTTCATATGTTCACAACACAGAAGTCCTCCAAGGAAACCTGACACAGGGACAGCATGACACATTGAGTGCTTTATGATCACCTCATGTATCTGTCAGATGTAATGTTGTAGTCCTGCTATGAGAGCTCTACAATACCAGCTTTGAGAGGGCAAGATGCATCTGAGGAACTCATTTAGCCATTTTGGACTTTGGGCATTCAGATATCAAAATGATTTAACAAATTTGAATACTAAGTCCACCCAACTTCAGTAAGATGTCATGGGTTCACAGTATGGGGACTGTGACCTTTGCCTAACTGCTAATTCCCAGAAGTTTTGCTGGTCAGGAAAAAAGCATTAAGGTCTTGATACAAAGAAGATCTGGGGTATAAAAAAGGATGAAAAATATGGGAAGTGTAGGTGGTATAAGCTTTTTCTGAGACATAAATTTATGTGTTCTTAAATTCTCTTACATTTGTGTTTTCTCCATTTATGATGATCATACTGTGAAAAGACCACATGAAAACCTTGAGTTATGAGTTATGCAACTTATCCTTTCTTTTTAATGACTATAACTTGTTAAATTAATTTCTTTCTTCTTTCTCTCTTTTTTTTTGGTGTCCTATTATGCCACTATTCAAATGTGGATTTTGAAAATGTTTTCAAATATGCATATGCTTGCTAAAATATGTTCAAATAATTAGCACATCAATTTGTAAAGATAACAAATCAAACTGAGAGCAATGAGCAGTTTCTATTTTTTGCATCCTTTTATCCTTTTTTGCAGGACTGTGTAAAGATAGGCAGATTGCTGCTCTACATATTTACATTAAGGACAGAACAGTAGACTAGTTTGAGTTCAAAAAACGTGTAAAGCTCATCTAGTCCAGCATCTCACATTTTTTACTAGATCAGGTTTTGTCAGAGCCCAATCCAAACTGAGCTTGAATGTTTCTAGGGATGGGGCATCTGCCACCTCTGCTAGTATTTGACCACCATCATCATCAAAATCTTTTTCCTTATTTCTGATCTAAATGGACCCTCTCAAGGTTTCAGACCCCTACCCCTGGTAGTATCAAAACAGGCTCAGCACAAGAGAGATGTGGACTTGTTGGAATGAGTCCAGACAAGGGTCATTAAGTTGTTCACGGGTCTGGAGCCCCTATCCCATGAAGACAGGCTGGCAGAGCTGCTGCTATGGAGAAGAGAAGGCTCTGGAGACACCTTCCAGCAGCCTTCCAGGGCATGAATTGAGCTTACAAGAGAGGCAGAGAATTTTCACAAGGGCATGTAGGGATAGAACAAAGGAGAATGGCTGTAAGCTGAAGGAGAGTAGATTTCAATTAGATTCTTGGAATAAATTGTTTACTGTGAAGGTGCTGAGTCACTGGAACAGGCTCCGAGAAGCTGTGGATTCCCCATCCCTGGAGGTGCTCTAACCCAGGGTGAATGGGACTCTGAGTAACCTGGCCTAGTGGAAGGTGGCCCTGTCTGTAGCAGGTGGAATGGAATTAGATGATGTTTAAGATCTCTGCCAACATTAACCATTTTATGGTTCTATGATCTTTCTTATAGCCCCCTTTAAATACTGAAAGGCCACCTAGGGATTCCCCATGGCTTTCTCTTCTCCAGGCTGATCAACTCATGCCACACTTGAGTATATTGAGCTGGGCTTCTTTGCAGAAATCTCTCTTCTGGGACAAATACCTGCACTATTTTCAGAAAGCACAATATGGAATGTTTGTGTTATGTGTTTATATTACAGAAGTTAAAGTAACTCGGCTATTAAGATTTGAGTACTATATCTGGGGCTGGTGCAGAAGCAAAGAAATAATCTGGCAAAACTATTTTAAGCAAGGAAAATATGGGTATAAATATGTTGTGTGTATTAGATTATAATTCAGTTGCCTGCTTCTCACACTGCACAAGAAAGAATACTAATGAATATGGGCATAAATAATCAGTGCACTCATCAAGCTATAGTTCAGTAAAAAACAGAATTAATGCAAACCTAAAGTCACAACTTTCGATTTAGTTGTTATCCCATGCTGATTAATAGATATATGACTCGCAAGTATTCATGAACATCAGTTATTTTTTCCTCCTCCCCAGGAACAACTCTGTAGGTAAGAAGCTTTTCTACGTTCTAGGATAGCTAGAAAAGGGAAAGATGTAATCCTAGATGTTACTAGGTGCTCTTTCTATCTGTACTATTTGTATCAGTAATATTGAAAGACTGTGATGGAGTCTCAAGAAATAAAATGGTCTCTTTGGGTAAAGACTGGAATTCTTTGTATCAGTGTTCAAATGAATACTTCTGCAATGACCAATGAGAACAAGTTTTATCTCTGTCTGCCATCCAGATGAAAGTAACAGGATAAGTTCAGTGTGTGAATATAATTTTCTAAAAGATGGAAAAATGCAGTTAGTTATTTATCTGAATTTCAGATGGAGCATGGAATAGTAGTAGAGACTATCTGGAGACTAAAAAGCAACATCATAATGCAAGAGGGTATCCATCAGTTTTTGTTAAATTGATTAAACTGCTTCTCAGATAGATATTTTGGTCTGTAGCAGAGCAATTGAAGTAAAGGATCTATTCCAAAGAGACCAAAGCACTTACTAAAAGACAAGACATAAATAAATCATAATTTATTATGCTTAATTAAATAAAATGTAATGGGGTGTCATGTGTTATACATAAGAAGCCGTGACAGATGGCCTACTGATGTCATCTTAATTTAAACTTCAGTGACAGTCTAGAAAGAGGAAATCTGAAGTGTTCTATACCTCTTCTTTATTTCAAATAAAATGAGGGAAACATATGGCAGATGCAAACTCTTAATTTAAATAATTTCAGAAATATTTATTATTCTTTTTCCATATTAAATTACTGATTACCTTTTAACTAAAGCAAAATCGTTTAATTTTCCTATAAATAATACTAGTAAAAGCTGAACTATAATACTGCCTTCAGTAGATTAATAGAATAAGCTGGAATGGACTTATCAGGATCATGTCCAACTCTTAGCCCTGCATAGCACATCTCCAACAGTCACAACACATGTTGGAGAGTGTTGTTCTGTCAGGTTTGAAGCTGTGCCCATTTTCCTTGAGGGGCCTGTTCCAGTGCCCAAACACCCTCTGGGTGATAAAACTTTACCTCATATCCAACCTAAACCTCCTCTGACACAACTTCAGGCCATTCCCTTGGGTCCTGGCACTGGTCACCACAGAGATCAGAGCTTGCCCTTCCTCTTCCCCTCCTAAGGAAGCTGTAACTGCAGTGAGGTCTGTCCTCAGTCTCCTCCCGGCTGAACAGACCAAGTGACTTCAGCCATTCCTCATGCAGCCTCTCCTCAAGCCCTTCACCATCCTTGTGGCCCTGCTTTAATGTCTTTTTTATATTGCCAGCCCCAAGCACTGGAGGTGAGGCTGCCCCAGCTCAGAACAGAGCAGGACAATCCCTTCCCTAGTCCAACTGTGCCTGATTCCCCCCGGGACAGGCTTGGCCCTCCTGGCTTCCAGGGCACAGGTGGCTGATGTTCAGCTTTACATCAACCCCCAGGTCTCATTCCAAAGCTTTGTTTTCCAGCCTCTCCTTCCCTGGTCTATAAACACATCCAGGGTTGCCCCATCCCAGGTGCAGATTCTGGCACTTCCCCTTCTTGAACTTCATAAGGTTGGTAATTGTCCATCTCTAATTTGTCGACGTCTTTTTGCAGTAGTTGTATCAACGGTGGGCAAACATTTTAACCAGCAGTTAACACCCCACTCAAGGTAATAGAAAATCCTGGAGGAGCCTTCCCAAATTTACCCAGAACACAATATTTTTTTTTTTTTTTTTAACTGTGGGACTGAGAACACTTCTGGTGTTTCATTTTCATGAGATGAGTGAGATGAGTCTCAGTGATAGAGAACTTCCCTTCCCCTAATACAAATAATGCAGCTGAAATCAGGTTACAAGGCAGATAGTCATAGTGTAAGCCAGCAGATTTGTAAAAGCAGAGAGTCAAGGAGCCAGAACTAGTGACTGTAATGTGTTGCATTGGTCATGATTCCTCAGTCTTAAACATCTGTAACAAAACAATGTGAATGGTAGTTGTGAACTTGCATAATTAATCTTTATTTTTAGAACAGATTAAAATCATTATGTACATGTATTGCACCACTCACACAGATTTTATAATGTTATAGGATAAGAGTATAAATTTTCATGAAAAGTTTAATAAGAATATTTTAGAATGCTTTTTCATCAAGAATTCCAAGATTAATCCACATTACAAAAACAACAAATAATTAGGAAAGTTTAAATGCATTCTACTTGCAGATTCCTATTTGAAGTGGATTACCATGTGAATTTCACATGGTTGCAATTGCTATTTTCTTAATTTCTCATTTAGAAGTATTGGATTACTTTTCAAATGTATACTTAATGTATACTTAATCCTCAATAAAAGCCTAGAAACAATTTCTCCAGCATAACTGCACATTGATTAATATTCTGAGCAAGCGTTCATGTATCCTTTTACAAACTACACGAGAGGGTATTAGAGAATATCAGGATCAGAGGATTCTGGGATTTCAGGCAGCCAGAGAGGCACTGGGTCACTATGTCAAACACTTGAACAGCTCCCCAGTGTTCAAACACCACATTTATTTGTCTGCACCCTCATGCTGGGCTCCCCCTCCCTCTGCCCCAGCCCTGACAGCGAGCCCCAGGGGAGGTGTGGTGGGCTGGGGGTGAGGAGGGTCTGAGACGTGGCCACAGCCCTGAGAGTTCAGCTGTCCCCACACAGACAGGAGTGACAGCAGGCTGTCCATGTTGGTCACTGTCCTCATATGCTGGGTTATCATTTGCTCCTCTGCATTCCAGCAAACCCGAACAATGACAGAACTTTTTATTGGGAAGCAGAGGGCTGGGCTGGCACCACTCTCACCCTGTTATGATGGCAGCTCTGTCACAGCAGGCAGAGCATGGGCAGGGGCTGTGTCACCAAGGGCTGGTGACAGGGCCAGCCCAGTGACAGTGTAAAAAGAGCTGCACTGTGTAAGATTTATTTTACTATTTCAAGGCACGCAGTCTGGCCACAGTAGTCATGAATGAGATTTAGAAGCAAGGAGCTACATTCATGGTTGTGGTGGGCTCACTTTGGCTAAGGGCCACAGTCACACCACAGTGGGACACAGTGTTCACTCTTTGCTTCTCCTCAATGGGACAGTGAGAAGAGTGGATTAAAAATGGCTGTTGCTTGAGATAAAGCCAGGAAGGTTGCTGAATGGTTGGTTACTTTCATGGGCAAAATGGACTTCTTTTAGAGAAAATTAATTTAATACATTGACAATTAAAATATATTTTGGTAGTAAGAAACTGAGGCAAAAATTAAAACTACATCTTCCCCTTCCCCACTTTCAATTTCACTCCTGACTGCCCTAACATTCCCAACCCCATATGGTGTAAGGGTGTGAGGAATGGGAGTTATGGTCACTAAGTAACTGTGACTCTGCTGGTCCTTCCCATGCTCCTGTAGTCCACCAGGAACTGTCACAGCATGTGTCCTTAACGATGGCTGCAGCATGAATTTCTGCTTCACTGTGGCTTCTCAGCGGGCTGCCAGGCAGCACCTGTTCCAGCACCTGGTGTACCTCCTCCCCCTTGTCCTGCTCTTCTTGGTGCTCACACTGCCCATTTTCACGTTTACCCCCTCACTCTTCTGCTCTTCCAGCTTTTTTTCCCTTTCTTAAATATGTTTTCACAGGAGCACCCCACACTGGAACACGTTATATCCTGAGATGGGTCTGCTGGAGCCAGCTGGACCCAGCCTGCCTCTCCTCACAGAGCCCATGTGTCTCCCCAGCCAGCATCTCTGCAGGGACAGCTGCCACACACATCAGGTATGTCCACAGCTCCCTGCTCTAGAAAGTTTTGGGTGCTGCGTGACTGCACAGGAGAGTTTGAGCTTCTCACTTCCTAGCATGAGCAAGAGCACAAAAAGAGATTATTTATGGAGTCAGAAAGAATTGTGACAAGAATAATGATGCAGAGTGTACCAAAACTTTTGTTTAGCCAGGAAGCATCTACTCAGAAAAGGAAATAGCATATCTATTCACTTGCTATTTTAATACCTCAGTGACAATGTTTCTACACCTCACAGAGGTTTATATGAAAACATGGCCCATTTTTTTGCATCTTAAACTGAAGTGCAGTGAGATTGGTGGTGTAATATGGAGTAGCATGAATACCACAGGATTACAGATATGCATAGCAATTGATATTGCAAAGCAAGAACTAGTTGATGCAATTTTAAATTACTCTTTATAATCTAGGCAATTAAAATCACTCTTACTCTGATATACTGTGTTATCTGGTATTTCCCAGCAGTTTAGGATATGAAAAACATTCCAAATATTAGCAAAGTAACTTTTTAAACCACAATTAAAAAAAAAAAAAAAAAGCTATTAAAATGTTATCCAAAGGAGGGCCAAGAGGATGGAGAGAGCTCTGGAGGGGAAGCCTTATGAGGAGCCCTAATGCTATTTTTTTTCATCCTAGAGAGGAGAAGACCTCATTGTGGTCTTCAATATTCTTAACAGGGGAAGTTGAGGGGAAAGTACAAACCCCTTCACTCTTGTGCCCAGTGACAGGACCCAAGGGAATGGCCTGAAGTTGTATCAGGGGAGGTTTAGGCTGGATATAGGAAAATGTTCTTCACCCAGAGGGTGGTTGGGCACTGGAACAGGCCCCCCAGGGAAACGGTCACAACTCCAAACGTGACAGAATTCAAGAAACATCAGAACAACATTCTCAAACGTGTTGTGACTGGACCAGGAAAGCAATGTTTTCTATCTCTAATTTCTCCTTTTGAAGGTCTGTTAAGCCAAATTGCAGGTTCCAAGATTTTCTACAGAAAAACTATAAGATACTGTAAATTATAGAACTTCCAGAGCAGCCAGAAATCCCTAACAGATCTTACATCCTGAAACACTCATTAGACCTCATACAACCCCTACCCAGAAAAATACATACTTGATGTATCATGGACCAAAAGAGATGCCCAATGATATAGAATTCCTGAGTATTAATATGTTAAGAATATATCAAGAAAGTTGATACAGTTGCAGAGAAGAACTATATATGTTCCTAAAATTTGTGTATCACCAATGTTTATTAAAATTTAAACAAAGACAAGGGAATTTAATTTTAAATTGGTTCCACAAAATTACAGTTTTTGGTAAAGATGGATCAAGTTTTAATGTCACTCAGTTCACACTTACTTTTGAATAATTTTTGTCTCCTGGGTTTTTTTCAGTTTTTCTTGTTATATGCACTCAATGCGATGACTTTAAAAGATCTTCTAATTAACCTTTGTTACCATGGAAACAAACAGTTTAACCTGTTCAGTATGTTCATTAAAAAAAAAAGATTCGTCAGCTTCAAAGAAAGGAACCATTGCTTTGTTCATCTAAAAGCTAGAGACATTCCTTGTCAGATTAAGCACTGAAAAACTAATTAACTTCAGTGTTAGTATTTATTTTACAAGTAGGTTCTGTAATTGAACTGTTCACTGAACACATAAGAAATATCTGTTTTAATCATAGAATCGTTTAGGTTGGAAAGGTTCATCCAGTCCAACCATTAACCCAGCACTGCCAAGTCCACCACTAAACCTTTTCCCTAAGTGTCACATCTACACATATTTTAAATACTTCTGGGGACACCAATTCAAGCACTTCCCTGGGCAGCCTTTTCCAATTTTGCAACCCTTTCTGTGATGAATTTTTTTCCTAATAACTCATCCAAGCCTCCCTTGGTACAAACTTGCAGCCATTGCCTCTTCTCACGCCACTGGTTACTTGAAAGAAGAGACTGACACTTTCCTGTAGTCTGTCAAAATACAGTCTTCTGAAAAATAATAAAAAATAATAAAACAATCACTAATTCATCACAAAAAAAAAAAAAATCAATGACCAAATCTGTATATAACCAACTTTAACAAAAGTGTCAGTAATTTAAAATATTTATTTTGGACATTTAGAAGCAAGCATACATATATAGAAATTAAGACATATTACATCTGCAACCTGGGGCATAACATTATATCTAAAAAACATGCTTAAATTAACACAAAGTCAAAAGGCATTGAAGAAACTTCCCTTTTGCCAGGTAAATTCAACCAGATACATGTACATTGATTCTAGTTTGCTGCATGCCAGACTAGCATGCTGTACATCTATGAATAAATATACTCTGCAAAGAAGATCAAATTCTGGTTTCCTATTTTTACATTTATACATTCTGAAGTAAATTTATTTATTTAACTATCAGGGAAAATAGAATAAGCTTTTTCTCTCATTAGAGAATGTTCTCTGTTCTATGACCTGAAACAAACACACGCCTTCTAAGAGGTCTCAATTATCCAAATCACATGCCACATTAATCAATATTCTAGTAGATATTTTTTGGTCATGTGTTTCTTTAATTCAGATTGGTAAATGTTGAATCTAATAGATCGATGCTATGGAACTAGAAACTCTGAGTCAAGAAAAGTTAGATTGAGACCTTATGTATCTTCAGCTTCAGTTATTAAAACACTTTCAGTTGTGAATTGCATCCTGCTCTTTCGTTTCTCTGGGAGGTATAAAAAAAAAGTGTAAGGATAAAACCAGTTTACTGCAACACATCTGAAAGTTTTGGGAACAATAACTAAGTATGAGAGCCTTGATTAAGACCCTAATCACTATCAAGTAGATAATTTCACATGGCCTACAGCTCTTTTTGGTGTACTCAGCTATTTGTGGCATTATTGTGACAATATGTGGTCAAAACTAATGAAACCCCTATGGATCTCAATAAACTTATGAGTACTTGATGCTACTTGAAGCAGGTCATATTCCTTAATCCCAGTCTTAAGGAGTCACTCAGAAAATGTGACTTACATAGGAATTTAGCCAAAGAACAAAATAGCTTTAAAAGAGCATTTTCTTCTAGTGAAAGATATCCTGTATAAAATGAACAGTGTGGGTTGTGCAGAAGATCTGGGTCTTGATGACTATAACAATGATGTAAGGCCTTGAAATAAGTACATTGACAAAAAAGCAGGAGAAAATTATAGACCTCAGATTTAGACTGTTAATGTTTTTATATTCTCTGGTCATTTTCAAAATGTCCAGTTTCTTTATATTCGATTTCTTTGTTCAGCATTGTGGAGTCTGAGAAGATAAAAACAGAAAATAAAAGTAAAAAGAAAAAAAAATTTCTGTAGTTCTTGGATCCTGCTTTAGAATTGAAGGGAAAATGTGTGTCTTTACAGTTCAATTTATAGACTAAAATAAAACCTTTATAGCAAGGAAATAGTCTCGTCTGCCTTCTACAAGATGAAATCCTGGCTCCATTATGTCACAGAGGAATTGTTCTTAATACCTTCACTTAGATCCAGATTTCCCCACAGATTTTCAAAGTAGTTTTAATATTCAGTAGATCACCACTGTGTCATTCCCACTCAGTTCTATCTCCATGCACTTCTATGAAGACACCCAGCAGAAAAGGACATGTACTCATATTTTGCTGGCCACAGTTACCATGGAGCTGTCAGTCACAAAACAGAGCCATGACAGGTCAGGACCTTAAAATATTTATCCTTACCCAGCTGTGATTCAGTGACTTTATTATTCCAGCTCTTGTGCATGGAAAAACTTACATGGCTACATGGAGGCAAGAAACAGTTAACAACCTTCCTGTTCCTGAAAATGAGAAAGGTTTTATGCCAAGTCCCTAAGGAAGTATATTCCTTACTAAAGAATTTGAAAACTTCACTGTTTCTATTATGCTATTTTTGCTTCATCTACCTAATTGATAGGTTCATTAAAAAGGAAAATAAAAGATGCAGGAGTCTGCAGAAAAAAAAAAATTACATGCAAAAGCAAACACAGTGTATAATGCTCTTGGAAGGTCCCAGTCTCTAAATCCTGGCTCCCCCCTGCCTCCAAGACATGACTGCAGAATAAGCACTTTCATGAAAGCTGTTCAGCCAAAGATGGAAGGAATAATTCAGGATTGTATTCCCTTCCACTGAGGCTGTTGCTGGCAGTTCCCATAAAGTGGAAAGGCTCAGATAAGGACTGTTGTGACTTAGGTATTTCTTAGTTCAACTGAATGTTCTAATTACTAATTTCCTAATAGTTGGTGATTAATGCTCCCTTGGATATTTAAGGTAGAAATGGTAGAATTTCAGTGACAAATAGGAAACCTCTCAAAGTTATAGTTCTGGAACAGAAAATGGATTGAATTCAGTGGATAACCAAGGATGATGACAGCTTTCCAGTATTAATTCTCTTCTGAGTGAAACTTCTCACTTTTTGCTTCAAAATAGGAGTTTTCCTTTATAAACTGTTCTATCTTTTAAAAATTCAGCCAAAAATCTTGCATCCATTCAAAAGTAAATAAAAAGGATTTGGGATCCCACTCAGACATCGGGGGGATTATCTTTCTGAAAAACAAAGGAAAAATTGCATTTTGGCTCAAGACAAATTACTATCCCCTGGAAACTTCTCTGTTAATTCATCAAGACAAAATCACAGGACAATGAATTGGAGCACTTTTTTTTTTCTCTTTCCTATTGTTCCAAAATACTGTTTGGTGCCACTGAAATCATATTCTAGACTCCCATTCCAATTTTGGCAGACACTGTGCTTATTTGAGGCTGTGAGAAAAAAATAATAAAAATTTCAAAGAAGGCTTTTACCATCTCAATCAGCATAAAAGTAAGCAGAAAGTTTTGAAATCCCCAGGACCTTTCTAAGAGATGCAAGAAGTTTTCCATGTTTCAGTAAACAACAGACAAAACTATAAAATACAATTATTTCAATGAAAGAAAAATCACAAGATCTGACCCCTTGCTCTTTTACTCTTTTCTTTTGTAGTCATACTGAATGAGAACAACCCCAAAACCAGCAAACACAGAACTTAAATTTACTGGTTCAGTTACTGCATGAATAGTGCTTATTCCATGTAGATTCTTACATGATACAGACACTGCCATATTGATCAAAAAGCACGTTAAAGGAATGACTGTACAGCTGATTCCCTAAGCTGCAATCAATGTGACATCTCTTCAATATCAGCAATGTTCCTACTACTTGCCAGTATTACTTCTAACCTGCAAAGCTCCTTTTCCCTGTTGTCCACCTCAGGTCCCATCTTGATCTCTGAAAAGGTCTTAAATTTTTCTGATATTCTTCCCATAATTCTAATCTGTGATGATTTTGCAAGTACAGAATATTATGTCTGATTTCCACCCACATTAACCTAGCAATTGCAAACCACTTGGACAGAGACCATTTTTAAAAAATTGTTGTTAAATAGGATGCAGCAGAGGTGTTTTCACTCAGTGTGATGGCTGAAAGATACGTATAATGAAAACTGTAATTTTGCTACAAAAACATTCCTGAACAAGTTTGACTAGCCATTAAAAGAATATTCCCCAGGTTGCAGCTCATATTTTCCTTACCCATTCTTGGGGATACAGGAGAATGTAACAGACAGCAAAAAGGAAGGGTGGGGATGTGAAGGGTGTATAATCTATCAGGGGTGTGGAATGTTGTTTTATTGCAAATGTAGGAGAACAGAAGGCTTGTAAGGAGGAGGGTGGAGTGGAGTAATACGCTGAGTTACACAAGGAAAACATAAAATATTGGGTTATATTATTATTATTATTATTATTATTATTATTATTATTATTAAAGCACAGGTTTTGTTGTTAGTATGAGTTTATTTTATATACCACAGGTTGTTGAATGCTAGTTGATTGCTAGACAGAGAAAGTGTTTGGAAGTAAACTACACAGGTGATATCATGTGGGAAGGGTGGGCCTAAAAGGAATCTTAGCTACCATTTCACTACTTGTACTTTCACTAACCTGAGGGCTCTTATATCAAGTCCAAGGCTGATAATGATACTTTGTGCCTGGAGTAATAAAGAAGAGAGGCAAGGGAGCCACTTTTTTATTCTTTTTATTCTCCGGGGTAATCACAGATGCAGTGCAACAAAGAAGAGTGGATTGGAAAGCCATCCATCTCTGGGACTCAAATTAATGGCCTTACACATATAGCACAAAGGCTGTGTTCTTCTATTAGTTACCTACCTGTTATGTTTTGAGAGAGGAAAGAAAGCTGAAAAAAGGCAAGAGAAACACCAGGACAACTTCTGAGCTGTCTCTGAGAAATTTCATTTAATTCTAATTGTTAAAGAGAGGGGTAATAACAAACAGTTGCTCCAATAACAGACCATTCACTTTTATAGCCTTTAAAATACCAGACTTTTCTAGGAGAAAAAATGTTTCAGCTTTCACAACACACAAGAAATTCAGACAACCTCAGATATCAAATAGTGGGAAAATTAGAGTGATTTCCAGTTTTGCTGATGTTATAACTAAGACTCCTCTTTAGGCGAAGTGTTGTCTTACAGTAGGTCAACTTCTGTTTTAAATTTTCATACTATAGCTATAGTATCATTAATTATTGGATTAATTTCTATTCTTTCAAGAATATAATACTTAGAAGGAAACTAAAACTAGAGGCATGAAGGGTATTTATGATGTCAAAATGTCTCTAAGGACAAGCCCAGAGCCCAGCCCAGAACTCCTTTCTTTTGCTAAGTGACTCCATGAAAAAATTTCAGAGTGCAGTAACTATGCAACAAAGTCTAACGCAATCCCCCAATGTAGTAGGAAAATGCAGGGAGAGGATGGCCTGATATTATTAGGTAAACTGTAAAGTAAGAAGAGGCCTGATAATTTTATACATTTGTTCTTTAATAAGAGCTGAAGAAAAAGTTGTTGCACTGAAAATCAGAGT
Source organism: Turdus rufiventris (assembly GCA_013186435.1). Classification (NCBI taxonomy): domain Eukaryota; kingdom Metazoa; phylum Chordata; class Aves; order Passeriformes; family Turdidae; genus Turdus; species Turdus rufiventris. Next base: position 260,549 of record PYHW01010455.1, read on the forward strand.
TTTGCTTTCACACAGATGAATCTGATACATTCTTTGCAGAAACACATCAGTACTGCTGCCTGGGGGGAGCCAGCATAGAAGAAGAAAACTGGAACTGTCTGTGATCTGTCAAGAAATGCACAGAAAAAAAAAATTAAGATTGGTTCAGAAGTTACAATATTTCTTTAAAAATAGGAAATATAAAGTTATCTCAATTTGTCTTCTGGTTTCTTAACCTTGATTCTAGTTTTATACAATTTTTTGCAAGTTATTTTTCAAAAGGAAACTGAAAACGTAATCACGTTTCCCAGACATTGGGCTTTAAGAAAACATAGAGAACATTTATAAGAAAACATTTATAAGGTGAGGAAGTACTACTGTGACAAGGTAGTCTGACCTCTTACACAGCATAGACCCTTATGAATTCTTTGACTAAATTCAGCATTTAAATTACAAGCAGTCTTAATTTCAGACTTACAGAGACCCCATCACAACACTGAAGCGTTATTTCAGATATTAGCCACACTTTGGTTTAAAAATGAGAGCCTAATTCCTATTTTCTATATTTCAGTTAATGCTCTCATCCACTGGACCATGTTATTAGCCATACCTGCTGCAGTAAGGCCATTTAGCCTCCAGGAAGAGGGAACTACCAGAAATCCTCTCCGAGATGAGCTGGAGGAAATGGCTGGCATGAAACAGGGGAAAAATCTGCATCCATGAGCCTCTCAAAGTCACTGCTTTGATGGTACAGTCCCTTTGGAGAAGTGCAGCTTTCTCTCTTCTTGCATTCAGGACTTTCAATCTCCACGTAAAAAGCCTTTCCTTATGACCTACTTACTAAAAGAGTCACATAACTCTCAATCTCATTCATTATTTATAATTTTGTCAATCTTTCAGTTTCTTCCGTATGGATTGGTAATAATTTTATGGGGCTGTTTTGCTTTGTTTTGCTCACGTAGGATATGACAAAAAACACTGGGCTGTGAAAGGAACGAGAATCAAGACCTCTGGATTGCTATGTGGCACCAACAGGACCACATCCCATCTATTTTCTGTGAGCTATTTATGGTACTTAAATAAGTACCTCTGTTGAATAAAGCAGAATTCAAAGGAAAATACGGGTACATTTATTTACCCAAAGTTTATTACATTACAGTACATTATTTTATGTTTCCATTTGAATGTTATTTTAATCTAAACAATTTAGTCAGCAGAAGTCTGCTTTCCATAATTCTGTATTGCTTGCCATTACTTATAATGTCTTCCTTTACTTTCCTATTAGTCAAGCCTCATACCAGCTGTTCCATTGTTTTGCCTGGACTAAATTTGAGAATGATGAGCCTGTAATTCTTTGTGTCTTTCCCCTTCCTCTCTTTTTAGATTTGGCAAAGCTTTAACTTTCTGCCACTTGGCTCCCGCACAGCTACTAGGTTTAATGAAAAATAGCTTAATTTAAAAAGAAGGGTTCTTAGGAGCAAAATTAGAATGTATGCAATTGTTACTTAATTCTTGGAACTGTATTTAATTCCTTCAGATTTAGCATTGAATTACATATAAATTCATCTGTACACAGAAATTATCTTTATATAATATAAAAGAAGTAAACAAACTTCTAAAATTTCACTAACAAAATATATACATTGACAAATATAGCTACAAGTGACTTGATTTTGTGCACTTACATGTATTTTGTCTGCTACAGTATTTCTGAAACAGATGAAAAGATTAAAAAAACCACAGTGTCTTCATGTTGTTTTATAAAGGAAAAAAAAAATCAAATTTTGTAACAAATAGAAACGTTTTCCAAATCTTATAAATGTAAATCATGGACGTCAATAGAGATTCATCTGACCAAATGCAACATACTAAGACTTTTGTTTTTCAAATTTTTTCTCAAAACATTTTTTTGAATGTTTCCCGAAGTTCTAAATTTTTCATACCAGGCCCCTGAAGGAGAAAAAAGGAGTCAACTGCTGGAGACTAATATTTTAGTCCACTCTCCTAATTTTTTATTATTTTCTCATTTCAAGAATGAATGAGAATAACATAATTTTCAAAAGTGTTGTTACTTGTTTAAATTATCGTACTTGGTGCTGAACATAACTCTCCTCATGCACTGCTGTTTCCATTAAAAATCTCCCTAAATTTCCCTGTATATTTGCTGCCAAATATTGCCCACATGGCTTTTTTTTTAATATTATTATTTTGAACCTCCCATCATTTCAATAGGTAAAAATACCTAGAGCTAGATAGATTTACTGGGTGCATTTTTAGGTGTATGTATGAAAATATTGTATATGTATTCAAATATATGGAGATGAAGGGAAATACACATCATGTTATTTGTGCATCCCTTAAGTAGCAACATTAATAATAGGTAATAATTCCTTGTCAGCTTGGCCCTGAAATATGAGGCATCAGGATCATCTAATCACATACAAAATTTTGGAAAACAAATGAAGTTCTGCAAAAGCAATGGAGAGGCACAGGTTGGAGGACACCACAGGGGAGAATCACTGAGCAGTGGCTGCAGTTGAAGAATCAGGCTTTGACAGGCAGGTATGAAAGTGGATGGGCAATTTAGATCTGATTCATTCAAGGGTGAAGCAGGGATGAGTTACCTGCAGAGTACTCAGAATTACTAAAATCAGGATTTGTCCTTGGTTAACCCAAACTTGTTTCTGTTTCGTTCTTGCTTTCTCATTATTGGCACCCTTGTACTTGTTTTTCCATTCTTCTCTTTCTAGATATTTGAAAGTGGATCTTTTTGAACTTGGACAGCTTTTATGTTGTATGGTCCAGTGTTGCCCATTTTTGTTATTTCATTTTAAGTTTTGTGACTTTGGGATTTTTTTTTAACTGCAGGTCCTCAAAAGTGGCTATATTTTTTACTTGAGAAAAAATAAAAGACCCTACAAAGTATTAAACCCTGTTTCAAGTCCAGTTGGGAGAGATGATAAAAATGTGCTCTGAATGTGCAAAAACTGTAAGGTAATAATGAACAGTGCAGGCATTTTCTTATTATTTATAGTCCAAGCTTTTCAGTTTTATCTGTAGTTAAATTCATGACATTTGAACTTCTAGAGTTGAAACACTGGTATTTTTCAGTGTGAGGGCCTGAAGAGCTGAAAACATGGACTAGAGCAGCTGTGCATGGTTGAGATCAGGCAAGAAGTTAAAGGAGTTTTAAATTACTTCTTTGTCACTCAGCTCCCCCCTTCACCTTTTGGTAAATTCCTCTTCTCCATGGCAGGAGACTTGCTTTCCCATGTGGTGAGCTTATGAGACAGATGTCAAGATCTCTATCAGGGAAAAGTTGTAATGTTGTACCTCATACAAAAAGTGAGCACCTCTCCCAGTCTGAAATCTTGTGGTTCACGATCTGTCTTACATAAAAACATCTCATATGGAGAGTATGTCTCTACACTTGATGCAAGACAAGGAAAAGGACAAGAATGAAGTGGAGAAACAGTTGTCACTTGACCTAAACAAGCAAACAAAAACAAATAAAAAAACAAACAAGCATTGATTCATCCATCTCCTTTTAAAATAGAAGCCTCTCTCTCCTAGTTGGGTAACAATAAAACTGCAAAGACCAAGCTTTATGCATATTAATCTTCCCCTGCTATTTATACACATGTAGGGTTTATTTTGCTTGCATCCAATATGCGCTCAGACTTCCTTGTATGTATTGTCATCTTGTCTTCCTCCATAATTACACATACATATTTTTATGCTTTCCATCCTTCCAGGATGCACACAGATGGAGGCAGAATGGCTGTTCTCTGGATAATCACCACAAAGAATGTCAGCTGCTAGTTTATCCAGCTTCTGAGCTGGCTGAATGGAAACAGTAGGATGGATCCACCAAGCACCTCAGGTGAAAAGCTGAAACTTTTGAGAATTTCTGTAATCCCATCAGCATACATTGACATCTTGGTACAGGCTTTGTCTGCGGTACATGTCAGTTGTATGTCAGGAAAATAATTGCCTTTTCATCCCATAACTAGAGGAAGCAGTGACAGCAATGACATAGAGCATGGGTTTGGATTTGGCTTCATAAACCTACAAGGACTGTTGTACACAGTTCTAGGAACAGGAGGCTGAAGAGATTGCAAGAATCATACAATAGTTTGTCTTTTAAAGAACCTTTAAAAGGCATCTAGTCCAACCCACAGGCAATGACCAGAGACATCTTCAATTAGATCAGGTCTCTCAGAGTCTCATCTGCCCTGACTTTGCATTTTTTGCAGGGATGGGGCATTGTATTCCACAGTTTCATCATAAAAACCACCATCCTCATCATAAAAAAATGCTTCTTTATATCTAGTCAAAACCAAAATCTCTTAGTTTAAAGCTGTTGCCCCTTGTCCTTGAGGCCCTGTGGAAATAGGCTGTCCCCATCTTTCTTGTAGGTTCTCCTTAGGTGCTGAAAGACCTCAATAACATCTGCCTGGAGCCTCCTCCAGGCTGAACAACAGCTATCTCAGCTGGTCTCTTGATAGGAGACAAGTTTCAGCCCTCTGACCATTTTTGTGCCTCTCCTCTGGACCCACTCCAATAGATCCATGTCTTTCCAGCGCTAAGTATGCCAGAGCTGGACACAGCACTGCCAGGAGGGGCCTTACCAGAGAGGAATGGAAAGAATAGAGGAATCAAAGTCAGTGTGGCATCTCAACCTGCTGGCCATGCTTTTGATTCAGCCCAGGATGAAGCACATTTTTTGGGCTTCAAGGGCACGTGGCTAGCTCATATTGAGCCTTTTGTCTGCCTGCTCCCCTAAGTTTTTCACCTCAGGGCTGTTCTCAACCCCTTAATCCTCAACTCGTAAATGAGGCAAAAGATGCACCCAGACTCCACTACCATAAGCTCACTGTTACCCATGCAAGGTATGATGCAGCTAGGACTTCTGTTCATGCAGCAATCTAACATCCATTTTGAAGAAAAGGCAAATCCTTGGTTCCTGAGGTTATTCCATTTATTAGATCACGGAGAGACTCTCATTAGGCTTATTAATCACTTCAGCTGCTGTAGTATTTTGGGTTCTGCAGAAATGAGAGATAACAGCACAAGACTCTCGAGCTTATTTCACAGACCTGCCAAATCACAATCCTTAAAATGGAGAAATTTAGAAAATAAAATGGTAGCAATTATTGACAGTTGTCAATAGTGTTGAAGTGTCACATGCAGGACTTCCAGCATTGCACATCTAAGAAAAAAATAAATTAACTGCTTGGGTTAAACCCCAAATACAAGATCAAGAGATCATTTCCAACCATCAATTTGAACTTTTCCTCACTTTTTCTGCTGACAACAAAACATTTATTAATTACGTAAAATGAGCTATGAGCTACGGTGCAATTATGCCAAGTTCAGTATTTGACAGAATGTATTTGGGACACTGATCATTGAATTTTACTGTAGCTAAAAGGACAGAACATGTTTTTTTTTTTTTCTCTTAATCAATTGTATGTGCACACAAGTATGAAAAATGGATTCTGCCATCCAACTGGGAAACTATAAATTCACCCTTTTAATCCTCCCAGCAAGAGCATGTGTAGGTCTCCAAATATAGCTTGTTATGATCAGTGAATTGGCACATCACTGCAAGTTAAAAAAAAGACACTGAAGTAAAGCCACATTAGGAATATGGGTGAAGACTATCAGGCCATTTGAATTCCAGTTTGCTAAACATGCACTACTGGATAGGTTTAGGGACCTTCAAAAAGTGAAAAATTGTAGCAGAAGTGAAGTAATACCTCTTATTTAGATAATTTATTATTACTTGAAAAGCCTGAGGGAGCTGGAGAACTGCCATAGCAAATGAAAATTGTCTTTGCTAATATAAATTAATTATGATTCCAAGGAGGCACTAATGGGAACAAGCAGAAATATCTAACATCAGTCTGTAAGACAACAGAAGAATGACATCCAAAGATCCAGCTTCACTTCAAGTGACAGCATGGACTAATCAGACTGGAGAGGCCAACAGAGCTCAATTTGTCTCAGCTTTCCTTTTCTCTTAGATCTTGCAGACGGCTGATTTCACACATCAGATACTTGCCAATTGTGCATGGTAGCCGTGGTCTAATTTAAGAAAAAACTCTTAAAAGATCTTTCAAACTTTAATGCACATACAGTGTGTGTATAGTGGCCTGTGTGTGGATATGATACTATTCCCAGGCCAGACTGCTTGGATGCCTTCTATTAACTCTTCCTTAAAGAATATTTTATAACATGCATACGCAGATAGAGTTGTGCTGTGCATGTTTGTCTTCATCCTTGCAAGACTGATGTAATGCCTTAACCCTCCCACCCATTCCATTTTAGAATACTGCATTTGTTAACAGTCCAAGCCACAGTTTGAATGCACTGCAGCAGACTAAAAAAAAAAAAAAAAAGTGTGAAACCTATAAAGCTTTGAAATTTATGTATCCTGGGGTAATTATTTAAATCTTTCTTGTAAGAAGAACCTACCCATGTTCCTGCATATGTTTTAGCAATTCCAGGCTAGCTAAGGAGATAATTGCAACATGCGATGGACCACAGTTCCAAAAGCCCCGATCCTGTATAAAGGCAAAGTGCCCTGGACCAGGTTTTGAAGGCAGTATGCCCCCACTAGCACAACTCTGCTCCTGACCTGATGGATTCTTGAGCAAAAATAGTCATGTTGTCTACTGTGTCAGGATGACTGGTCCTGCTGACCACCCAGGGCAGGTTTGCTCTGTTCCTGCTCTCAGAGCATAAATATTCTCTGTAACTCCTCCAGACATATTTCTGCCGAAAATTGGAATAATTATAGAAATGTAAAACTGTACTTCACCTCCTTTTCAGACATAAGACCTGAAAAACTGTTTGCTAAACGTTATATACTATTCTGGGCTATTTTGGATCATGAAGCAGATAGTCTTTTTGGAACAAGGTAGTTCTAGCTCTAGTACCTAGTTTGGAACAAGGTACCTCTGGAAGGTAGTTAGGCTTTTAAAACACTTCCTAGTTATGCTGTACCTCCCTAGAGCTCTGATTTATAGCTACCAGGAATTGTTGTGGCCAAGAATGCAGGTTCTTTTCCTGGTGTTGTGCTGAAGAACTTTGTATTTCCATGTTCTTACTTCTATGTTCTACGTTCATGCAGAGGGAAGGAACAAAGATTTGTCAACTGTTCCTCCAGCCTCTGCTGGTAACATGCTGTTAGCACTGACAGTGTGCACCATCTCTCTGAGACAGTGAATGTGGCTAGGTTTAATCTGCTGAAGGCTCAGAGCTCTGCTTGCTGCCATCATGTATTTAGAGGACAACAAGGAGATGGATTGACATAGACACAGGTCAGCAAGTGAAGGTAACCATAAAAGGGGAAAAAAATCCAAAAATCAAAAAAATCCCCTAAAACAAAGATAAAAACCACAAGTAATGCAAAAACAATCATTCAACACCTTTGATTAGCAGACTGATCCCCTGCCAGTTTCTGAGAAATGGCTGCTTTGGAAAAATTTTGTCCTCACTCCCCCTAAAGTTTAATGCTGACCATGATGTTAGACTGTATGGAATACATTTTTGGTCAGTTTGAGTCAGTTATCCCAAACCTGTACCCTCCCAGTCTCTTGCCCAGACCCAACCAGCTCACTGAGGGGGCTGAATGGGATAGAGAAAAGGCATCAGCAGTTGAAAAGCACAGCACACACACATCACAGGGTTGTGCTGAGGGAAGCTCCATCCTAACCAGACCCAGAGCAGTGTTTCACCACATATGGTACAGCTGTGAAAAACTAATACATAAGCATTTGAAGCAATCAGAGGAGCAGCTGAGGACAATGGTGCTTCACAGTATAATGCATCCTGATGCACCTCCCAGTGGGACCAGCTTCAGGAGTGCCATTTCTCTGGGCTGTCTATCCCACTGACATGCAATAAGTTAAGAAAATAAATATTTCTAAGCATATATGAAACTGAGTATCCTGCCAAACTTTCATGCAGTACAAGAGACATTACCCTGTTTTTCTATCAGTATTGGGAAGCTTCTTGCCTGAGCCTGTGGTTTCAATGACTGGTTATTCTCTTTCCTGAAATAGCTGAAGACTGGTTTTGTCTAGAAATTGATAGTTTCTTGGAGATTTCATTGGTCTCACAGTCAAGCAGCAACATGTACAAAACTAGTGAGAATAGCTTTTTTTCTTTTATTAATGCATTATTGGGTCTCAGCACATCAGGAGACAATTCAAAGAGCCAAGAGTAAGAAGTAAATAAACACGATGCTTCTTTGCAACCCACAATGTAGAAAGTACTACATTTCTGTCAGTATTTCTAAATATGTCAGAGGTAAACTTGTGAAAGAAGAATCATAAAATCATGAGATGATGTGGAATGGAAGGGAGTTTAAAGATCATAAAAATCATAAATAAAATATAAAATTAAAGACATAAAGATTTCCCTGTCATGATTTTCCTTTCCAAACCTCCTGTCATGAGCAGGAACAACTTTCCCTAGACCAGGTTTCTCAAAGCTCCATCCAACCTGGACTCAAACAGTTCTTTCAGGAACTTAGGCATCTAGTCCTATTTTAGAATCTCAAAAAATTTGAGACCTTTACGAAAGAGTAAAAGATATCAAGCAAGGTTTAAGGGAGATGCATGCCCCTCTGAAATACATGGGACACCCTGCAACATCCAGGGTAACTCAGCTAAAATGAGGCAACTGCTCCAATAGTTTTTGTAATCCAGGCACATATTCAGTTTGAGAGCATTAAGAACTTATATTATAGAACAACTCTAGATAAGAGGAATTCGATTTGCAAGAGGATAAAACAATTTTAAGAGAAGCCAGAGGGTTTTCACAAACAATTGTGTAGTTATTAGTCCTAAATACTGTAAAAGGTCAGTAAAGAAGCTTTTCCAAGTCTTTCCTAAGCCAGATATTTAGTTTGCTTATTCTTCAGTAAGACAATGTACAATGGCTTGTTTTCCAAGATTACATAGCCTGGCCAAAGGTACAGCCTATGATTCAAAATAAAAACAAGTAGAGACAAAATTGGAGCTTCCCTCAAATACCATAAGTGAATAGCAGTTTTATATTTAGGTCTTTTGTAAAACTTTAACACCTTCATGGAAAACATTATGCACAAGGGAGAAAAATAAAAAATTGAAAGTGGATGAAAAATATAGGTAAGAGATTATTTGCTGTGTTTCATCCAAAGCAAGCTACAACACATTCCTTTTTATCAATGTGATTTATGCTTTATTTCACTGAATTTAATGAGCTCAGGCAGAACTACATACTTCCATATTCTCAAAAAAAAAAAAAAAAAGCTAAATAGGAGAAAGAAATGTTTTTTCAACACTATTTAGTGGGTAAAGTAAAATCCACCCTGGTCTGAGATGTGCACTTATCAACATTAAACAGAACCAGCTGTGTGTCTAACAAAATCAGAGTTGGTTTTGTATTCAAAATTACTTCAAAAGAGACATGATGGCTATGCAAATCTGCATACAAATTTGCTCTTGAATGGAATCTTATTGCAAAGACACAGAGAGAGCAAAGACCAGAGAGGAGGGGGAAGTGTGGTCAATTCTGGGCAACCCTGAGGAGTTAGAGAGGGAGATGTGGACTACAGAAACTAACCAAATGGAAGAGTGCCTGTTTAGGATGCTTATGAACTGATCACTCTTAGCTATCTCTAAAGTATTAAAAAAAGAAAGCGAACTGCCAAGGTGAAGTATCATTTCATTGAAGGGAAGTCATTTATCATTGTATTTAAGAACTTGTGCTGTCAGCCTCGATAAATGAAACGGTCCACTGATATAACTCAAATCACTGATGTGTGGCTCCAATATATAATGCTTAATTAGGTGTACTAGATTAACTTATTTCTCTGTAAAGTGTTTGTGTTTTATGGCATGAGCCATTTAATTAAAAAGATCCAGATAGAACATTGGCTTTTGTCATAGCCAAGCCCTTTGATTACCAGTAAAATTCTCAAACTAAAAAAATCAAGTCAAGGGAACTTCAGCTAAGTTAACAGTTAGGGAGACTTTGGTCTCCCCATCATATATTAAAATCTTTAATTATTTTATATGAGATGTTTTGAAACTAATCTTTGAAAGGTGACTTCTTTCTCTGGTCAGTTCAGTTAAGGAATTTAGTATGTGCAAATGGGCAGAAACTCATATTACTTACCTCAGCTGGCACTGGCTATAGCGAGCTGAAAAAAAAACTTCTCTTGTGCCCATCCCATTCTAGAATATGTATCTAAGATAAATGTGAATAGTTGCCCTTTTGGGATGCCTTACCTTTTCATTTAGTGTACAGAAATTATAGACAACAGATAACTACTAGCTCAGACATCTCATGTACTCATATAAAATGTCAAGTTAGATGAAAGTGAAACAAAAACTTACAAAGAATTTATAGAATATTTCAAACTTAGAATGAATAACTACACTTTTTTTGTTGTTTTGTTTTGCTTTTTGGGTTTGTTTTTTTTTTTTTTTT